>OZ014472.1:39930046-40145953 GCA_963965965.1 Trididemnum nubilum | reverse complement strand
AGCGTTCACTGATTAACATCATTTCATTTTTCTCGCTGGGGCAATATAATATTCTTCAAAAAGTAGAAAAGACACAGCATCATTATGTCTCTTAAGCAAAGTGTAATATTATAGAACTTTAAACATGATATTCAGTGCTGTCGCTAACGACTGCTTGTGCCCGCTCATTTTGGTCTACTCAAAATACAGTTTTGAAATATCACACAGCGACCAGACAACAGACAATAAAAAAAGAAATAATAACGTCGAAACATAATTCTCGTTAAAAGTTTTCTCGATTTTTTGCGAAATTGCTGGCAACCAACTGCTGTGCGTAAATTTGACGCAATATTCCGTCTTTTTAACACGCCTTTACGGATGTGTCGCGTAATAGAGATGAAAGTCTACAGAATCGGTACCGGTCCTTCGTAAGTGATTATACCTGGAGCAGTACGAGAAAACGTTTTAAGAGACCAGCTGTTTAGTTTTTTTAGAGCACTCTCAAGATTTTTTTAGGTCGCAGTCGGTGGCGCAACCAATGGGAAGGGTCGAAGGAGGCTTCAGCTCCCTTTAGCCAAGTCATTTAGAAAATTTAGCCCCAAAATACAAGCAT
This sequence comes from Trididemnum nubilum, assembly GCA_963965965.1. Classification (NCBI taxonomy): domain Eukaryota; kingdom Metazoa; phylum Chordata; class Ascidiacea; order Aplousobranchia; family Didemnidae; genus Trididemnum; species Trididemnum nubilum. The sequence goes on along the minus strand of OZ014472.1, from coordinate 40,145,361 downwards.
TTATACATGTTTTGGACTTGACCTGAATTATAAGGGGGGCAGAATATGCTCAGCAATCTAATCGTTTCAATGAATTCTGAATTTTAGCAATTTACTGTTGTTATTCATATGGCTGAAGTTGTAAAAAAATACATGTAGTTGTACAAAGTGAATGTAGTTGTACTGCACTACAAGCTATTTAACTAGAGTGAGTTTGCATTATAAACTTTTCGTAGAGTTTTATGGGCAGATTTTTTTGTTTATCAGTTACCGGCCAGTTTTTCAAGCGGTAACGCGTTCCCCTCTGGAGGGGGATGTTTGAGGTTGAAATCTTGGGCCGGTCAAGTTGGACACAGTGTTGCCACTGGCTCGCTACTACTGCGACATTTCTTCGAAAAAGGTTTTGCCCGGGAGCAATGACGCGGAGACGTGCCCCTCGCACCTGTTACACGCTTTAGAGTAATACAGGGAGTGTAATGAACGATTTGATTTCGATTTGATATTCATATGGCTCCAAAAACTTGCGAAATGTGATTAAAATAGTGTTAAAATTGCTATTTTTGCCGGAAAATTACCAAAATCGTCCAGCGGTTGGAGGCTTTAACCCCCAAGCTCTCTCTGTGACACGCTTGAGTTGCGTCAGTTTGTTCAGCACAGGGCCTAAATTAGACAATTTTTGTGCAAAAAAATTTTACTTTTGGTTCAAGCTACTTCCCTCTCAGCAAAATTCTGGTTGCGCTACTGGTAGAATTTACTGCTGCAGACAGATTTTTCAAGCAATTATATGGGCCAGATACAAATTGAGCTGAAAAACGCTGCCGGCCTTACACGTCTTTTTTTTCAGACATGAATGCAAAATTGATAAATTAACGCATAATTTGTAGCCAAAAATATCAGTTTTTTTGTGCAAAAATTTAGTTTATATGAGTGCCCCCACACTTTTGGCTAGTGCCCCCTCACTTCAGTTGCTCTGGCGACGACACTGACGATGTTCTATAACGTATGTCTGACAGCAGAGTAGCCCATGCCGTTGCTCAGTTCAAAATAATTATAATCTTTTATGATATGTATAACCACAAAATTTTCGCAACGTTTTTCATTTTGCAGTCATAAAAAATACTAGCTGCAATGCAGAAATTTGGAGCAAAGCCACATAAAAAACAAACTACTAAAAAAATTCTGCGATTGTTGGGATTTAACCCCAGCAGGTTTGGTTCAACTCATTACAGCCACTTAAAAGAATTATACGCTGCAGCAGATGCGATTAAAACATTATTATCCCACGAGCGCTTGGAAATCTATTCCGATACTCCAATAAGTGTAACGAACTCCAAAAAAAAAAACTGAGCTCGCCTTGGGTTCTTAGGACGCGTGCTGCCATGGATCGAGTTCTTTATTCAGAAACAAAGATGAAACAAATAAATAGCTACATTACGCACAGCACGGTTTCAAATAAATTTGAAAATCGGCGAGCAAAATAACTTAAGCCCAGCTGGCTTAACCAAAAAATGACGTTCTCAAAATGTTCTCAACACAAGCAACGTCATTTTAACACGTCTTAATATCAGGTCATAAAAAAGAAGAATGATTTGAAGAACGCTTGCCTTCATAGATAAGAATCACAAAGCTTGCCTTCTTCATGCGTTACGTACAGTGGTGCCAAAACCTGGGGGGATGGGGGGGATATATCCCCCTCAATAATTTGACTGTATACCCCCCAACAATTTGAGTATGGTCTTCATCTGCATACCCTCCAATAATTTGACTCTGGTGTGCATCTGAGCGCAGGTCAGTACTTGAATTCGGGGAAATAAAGTGTTCCATTTCTGGTGAAGACCTTTTTTTTTTCTTTTTTTTTTGGTCTTCACCTGAATTTGGGGTAAAAAGGTGTTCCAATTTTGGTGAAGACCTTTTTTTTGTCTTCACTTAATTTGCTCACCTGAAAAAAGTCTTGGTCGAGGTTCATCCCCCCCAATATTGAAAATAGGGCAAAATTGGGGTAAAATTGCAAATTATCCCCCTCAATGCTCAACCAAGATTTGCACCACTGGCTACGTATAATGAAGAAACAAGCTTGATTATACGCAAATTCACACACGCACAAATTCCAGCGATTCGTAACAAGTTTTGAGCTAAATTACAACAGCTGCAAGAATGCCTAGCAGACAGCGCTCTTCGCGTAAAGACAAACAAATCAAAAATTCGAAAATGCAATACTAACAGCTAATCAGGATTTAATCCTATGACGTAACAATAAGCAATCACTCTTTATTTTAGCGTAAGACCAAGTGATTGGACATTTTTACTATGAACCGCTCCTAATTTAAATTCCTGGCTATGCCTACGCTCAAGTCCTTGCAACGACAAACTAATCTCACATTTTGATTTCATATCATGGTCGCTGTAAGATGGTGATAGCATAAAACCGTTTAAGTTTGACAAGTCTGGAAAAAAATTCTAGCCAAAAAAATTTCACGAAAAAAAATTTAAGTAAAAATTAAGTCATCAAGTTTGTGGAAGCGGTGGAAGCAGAAACGGTGGAAGCGGAAGTGGTGAGGGTGGAAGCGGAAGCGATTCAAAAACTGTGGCTTCCACATCGCTGTAGTAGTAGTGGTAGTAGTTTATTTTTTCAGCATTCACGAAAAAAGGCACACAATGGCATCTGTAAAAGCTATACAATGTTAAACCAGTCTATGTATACTGTGGATGCAGCGAAGGAGCAGTGCTCATAAAGTCAGCTTCACCCACACTCTCACTTCATACTTCGGACCAGTAGCGTAGCCAGGGGGGGCGGGGGGCTCGAGCCCCCCCCATTGGCTTGTGAAGTATGCAAAATCGCACCTTTTTGGTGGTTTTTAGGCCGCTTTTTTGTGAAAAATTGAAAATAGCCCCCCCCATACGAAAACAGCCCCCCCTCAAACGTTTGAATTTCCGATTTGGACGGAAAAATCAGTCTCAAAATTGGTGAAGACCTTTTTTTTTTTTTTAGGAGACCACCTGATTTTGGGCGGAAAATAGCTTTGAATTCCGGATTTCGGCCGAAAAATCAGACTCAAAATTGGTGAAGACTTTTTTTTATATTCTTTTTGGAGACCACCTGATTTTGGGCGGTAAAAACGATTGAATTTTCGAGCTTTCCGAGAAATTCCGTATCAATTTTCGGACAAACCGTGTGAAACTGATTCAAGATCAATGAAAATTCGGATCAAGGTTGTTTGCAAACTTCTCACTCTTTCAAAATAGCCCCCCCCCTTTTCCAAATCCTGGCTACGCGCCTGCTTCGGACCTAAAGCAAATGGCGATAAGAAAAGCGCAACCCTAGTTTAAGATAACCACCGAAACGTCCCTGTTGCATATTTGCATTGCTATATGTTTAGCTGCACTTTAGTGGAGTAAATCAAATTAAATTAGCTTGCTACTGTAACTGCAATCGGCCTACATTCTGCACTCTGCAGTGTCAATTTTATTTCAGCTTTTCAAATCCCGTAAAAGCTAAAAACAAACTTTGCGCTGCTGTTCCATTCTATAAAATTTCGATAAACTGTCCGCTTACAAACTTTTATAGGAGTTTTATTCTAAATTTTGCCGAACCGCTTGTCATTTTATTGAGGTAAATAATTGACCGTCACTGCCGTAGCTGCTATTAAAAGCCCAAAATATTGCAGACAGCAAAGCTGTCGATTGACTGCCGGTCGATTGACTTAAGATTGCCGGTTGACTGAGTTTACATTGTTTTTTTTCCATCAGATTGCAGGCTTTCGGTAATTTTCTGCGCTCTGTATTTGCTATGTAATCTAAACAGCACGTTACAAAAAAAAAAAAAAAAACAGAAAACAACAACCAGCAAAATTTTGTGCTACCTGTACTATACAGGGCAGCTTCTTTTAAATTTCTCGGAGGAGGTTATCTAACTTTATTCGTAATTAAACAAACAGAAATTAGAAACGAACGAATAGCAACCTTATTGGTAACTGAACGAAAACAAGATTTCTACGTTGCTAAAGTAGTGCTGTAGTACGAAATATCTGATGTAGTTTATTAGTAGGCACAAAGATTTACTGCTGCTGAATGACAAGGAGCGCCTCGGCTTGATAATCGATTAAAGGGTTCTTTGGTGCTCCTTATCGATCACTTTGACTGTGTTTGTTTTAATGCTTTTGTAGTTTTGTTTTTTTTTCATTATGTCGGTTGTGAATTGGTAATTTTTTTTGTTCTTGTACCGGTACCGTCCTTATGAACCTATAATTTGTGTAATTCTATATAATATGAACCTATAATTTGTGTAATCCTATAATTTATGTCAAACTTCTCCACAAAAACCTTGCTGCTATGATGCGACTGTTTATTTTAATAACACATATAATAAAATTGCCTTTACAAGTATAAATAGAATTTGATTTTACAAGAACATTTTCTTAGACTGGCTACTTGCAATTCACTAAAAATCAACGTCAAAAATAAAACACTGATAAGTACCGCTAAATGGTATTAATGCTTTGCCAAGAAACAGCTAATTTTTCTGCATTGAGGAAAACATCTACTAATTTCCTTAATTTTTTTGCATGTTTCGTTGATAATCATTATGCTTGAGCCTTAAAGAGCTCTCGGTTTACCCTCTATTCTCAAACCCAAACCCAGATAATCTTCATCCAGCATAATACACCAAAAAGTCCTTGAATCGCTGATTTAAATATCTTTCATTATGCGAGGAAGTCCAACTGATGTGGAAGGTGTACTTATCATCTCTGGAATGAAGTCCGGAGTAATACCAATATCCTCCAGTGGTCGCAGATCTTGGTCAATATGATGAAGTTTGACCTGTGTTTGGGTGCTGCGGATGTGACAGAGATCATAGATCAATGTGCCCACGAAGATACAAATTGTGTACATCAAACACCAGCTCGTGATAGATGAAAAGTTTCTGTTTTGATCGGAGTCAACCTGCGGTATTGGTAAAAAATTAATGGCGACGTAATGCGTATAAACTGATCAGACGTGTTCGAGTTGATAGAGCAACTGCAACTTAAACGACAGACTTGAGTTTGTTTCCCAGTCGGGTCAAATTAAAGACCATAAAAAATCGGTGTTCACTGCTTTCCCGCTTCACATTCAGCAACAAAAAGAACAGTGTGAACTTCCATCGTAGGTGGAGGACAGATGGGCAGGTGGCAGCTTTATTCAAGGGCCAAATGGTTCCTTTACTGTCTCTTGGCCAAAGGACTTGGAGAATAAACACGTAACTACAATCACTTTACACAAATCAACAAAAGTAGTAAGGGACCACGCATAGTGCTACGACGTGGACTGTGCCAATTACCGGTGGGCGGTGATTAAGAAATTTTGTATGTTTAAAAGATCTACAAGTATAAATCGACTTATTCATCACGTGTTTGAGCTAAAAACTTTATCGTCTTACGAACCACAACAACACACAGCACTCTTGGTCAGTTCCGTTTGCAAGTCTTTCGTCAGGCTGGACCACCACAACGGGTGGCCTGCTTGACCAAATGGGAAATAAACGTTTGTCTTTCCCAAGTACGCAACGATGCATTGCAAGCTAGCGAATCGAAGAGTGAGTCAGCAATCTTTTGATCATTTAGTCATCCATCTTTTGATCACGAAGTGAATGTTCAACCAACAGAGCTATTGCGGCCGCTCTGCTGGTATAAATCGATTGTAAGAGTTGGGAGCAACATGCGATTAAGGAATAGAAAAAGCAACGTTCGACGGTAAAATCCATATTTGCCTGACTGAGTCGGATTTGAAAAGCATCATTATTTTGTAAATGAATTGGAAAACGTCGCTGAAAATTGTTTTCATTCAAGTAATTATTTATATTGACTATACGAACCACTCTTTTATTTTTACCAAAATGATTTTTTTTTGTTTTCCGTAGTTGGAATTACCATAATCTAATCATATCTTACCTGGCCATATATTACGAGTGCAACGATATCTGAGTTGATATTACAAGGTTAAGAAAATTAATTGAACTATTTATTAAGAACAATAATTTTGACGAAGTTTTTTTTATAACATTTACAGCAGTGCTTAATTATAACTCACACCGATCAGTAATTAATCATCCGAGGTGGAGTCGAGGACATAAGGCTTAATATCGAGGCCAAGGCCGGGGCCAGGGACACAAACAAAATCCGAGACCAAGGACAGCCCTTCCGAAGACAGACCTTCTCGAGGCCAAGGACAGGAATGCTTGAGGCCAAGTCCAAGGACACAGGCGCAAGTGTTCTCCAAAAAAGAAAAAACGTTCTCCAAAAAAAAGATCTTTAAAATTTTTTTTAGGCGATCTACAAAATTTTAACAATTCAAAAAATAGTGCTGTCCTCAAGCCGAGGACAAGGTTATTTTCGAGGACTTGTCGAGGCTTCGAGGCCAAGAACTTGGAAATGTGTCCTCGAGGAATCCACCTCTGTTAATTTTATCTCATACCGATCGGTATGAGTAATTAATCATAATTCATACCAATCCACAGCTTTCCTGCTAGTTGTTCAATGTTCAGCCTTAAAGAGACAATGTTGAGCCTCCACCTCGGTGTGAGGTAGGACAGGTGGGCAAGTGGCAGCTTGACTCGAAAGATCCCTTTGCTGTCTCTTGGCCAAGGCAACTTGGTAAATAAGATGTGATTCAGAAGCAGAGTGATGCCGTAGATTTTAAAATTGCTGACGCTATAAGTAGTCTCTATAGTAAAACATTGTATTGTAGTAAAGCAGCTTATGGTTTTACAGTACTGAATTACAGTAAAGCAACACTAAATTTAGACTAAAACAAAAATAAGATGACCACTATACAGGTTATTTCATTTTAATATAATCTACAAAGGTGATTTTGTTCAAATTGAAAACAAAATATGGCACGGAATACAGTAAATATTAAATTCAAATTGTAATTTTCGGAAAATTGCTCTAGACTGGAGACGTGAGAAGAGATGTTTCAGTCTTCGAGTAAACCTGCCACCTGTCAACCTGTTCTCCACAAACGGTTGAGGCTTTACACTGTCCTTTTTAAAGCTGAACGTCAAGCAGGGTGCTTGTGAATGCCAATTTTTATGGTTTTTGGTTTGACCCGACCGGGAATCGAACCACAATCTACCGTTTCGGAAGCAGTCGCTCTATCCCCTTATCTTTTGCTGTAATTTCGTGACAAACAGCGCTAGTAAATTTGAATGGAAATTGTTTTGCATCATATATACGAGTGCTTTAATTTGTTGATACTGCGGGTAGTACAATACGACTATGCATTAAAGGATACGTAAAATTCCAAGCATTGAAATAGCAATGGCGAGAAAGGTCCTCCAAAAAACGATCGCTTTTCCATAAAGCTTGGTGGTCAAATGTAACCAGGATATGTACACAATCATCCAGCAATACAGAACCGATCCCGCGTATACCAAAATAAGTCCAATCAAATAAACGACTCCAACATATTCTGTTAGCTAAAAAACAAAAATGACGTCATCAATAAGTTTTTTAATTGATGATATCAGTGATTGAAGTCATAAACATTTGTTTAGGTTTTTAATAAATTGCATTCTTTTATCACTATATGCACAGCACATTTCAGGCTTTGCACAGCTTTAGAAAGATGACGTCACTAAAACTTTGGATAATGTTTGTTATCACAAATTCTAGCTTCTTCAACATTGGAATTCAAAAATGGGAAACTTGTCTTGTTTAATCAATTCAATTATTGAAGGTTTGTACAAATGTGAATTAAAAAAGTCAGGTAATAAAGCCAGCATCCTACTAAAGTAGGCAATGGACAATTTCTGCAAACTTCGGAAAGCAGAATAAAATATCAACTAACATAAAGAAACGTGGATCATTTTAATGGTGTTTTACTATCTTTTCATTCTATAAAGCTAAACATTTCATCAAATGATTCATATTATATTCTAATTCTGAAAAAGAGATCTAATTTATGGAGAAGCACAAAATAAACTGTAAAAAAATCAAGTTCAATAATGTGGATGAGGTTCTTAAAAATTCAAGAAATAAAGCATTACCCAGTATACTTCAAAATTAATAAATTATAAAATTTTAGGTTTTTTGGTGAAAATCTAGGTAGCTGCTCGACTCGATGACCAAAAGATCCCTTGGCAGCTTCCTGTTACGATTCACTCGACTGCCTTCTTTCCAGCTTAATTGAGTTATTTTATTTTTTCTCGATTTGATAGCGTTATTGTATTTGTTTAACAGGCATATTGAACGAAATAAACAACTAGATGGGGGCTTAGTAGAAGCAAGCCCATTGAACGACCGACCCATGTTAAATATTGATTTTTGGAAGGTCCATATGGGGGGTTTCCAAAGAGGTTGTACCTCCAAATTATTTCAAAATATTTGCCTCTCAGATATTTACATATTTGTCTTTCAAGTTTCTACTGATATCAAAAACACTAGCGCCCTAGCTTATGCTGTTCAAAAAAATTAAGTTGAAAGCGCATTTGGGGGAGTCCCCGGGGAGTGGTACCCCAAAGAATGTCAAAATATTTGTCTCTTAAATATCTACTGATATCAAAAACACTCGCACCCTAGGCTAAGCCGTTCAAAAAAGTGATTTTTGAGGGGTCCTTTTGGGGGAGTCCTTGGGGGGGGGAGGGGTACCCCCAAACTATGTCAACATAACTCTCTAACTAGTTTCTGGTGACATGTTTGTTCATTTTTTCAAGAATCTGACCCGGAACAGCGAAGTTAACGGCGATTTCAAGCTCTATCTCAGAATAAAATAGCAGAAAATTTATTAAAATCTGGCCGTTCTATTAAATTTACAAGATCGATTTCGTTCACACAAGGTGAACATCATCACCTTGTGTGAACGAAATCGATCTTGTAAATTTAATAGAACGGCCAGATTTTAATAAATTTTTTGCTATTTTAGTATCTGGTGATATCAAAAAACACTGGCACACTAGGTTATGTTGCTTAAAAAAATGATTTTGGGGGCTCCATTTGGGGAGTTCCCGGGGGGGTGGTACCCCAAACTGCGTCAAAATAATTCTCTGTTAAGTATCTGGTGATAAAAAAAATGGCACCCTAGCTTAAGCCGATCAAAAAAGTGATTTTTCGGGGGTCCATTTAGGGGGTATCCTGGGGGTGAAGTGGTACCCCCAAATTATGTCAATATATTTGTCTGTTAAATATCTACTGATATCAAAAACCTCTGCCACCCTAGATTAAGCCATTCAAAAAAGTGATTTTGGGGGGTCTACTTGGGGGGTGGTACCACTACTTGGGGGGTGGTACCCTCAAGTATGTCAAAATGTTTGTCTCTTAAATATATTCTGATATCAAAAAAACACTAGCACCCTAGGTTAAGCCGTTCAAAAAAGTGATTTTTGGGGGGTCCATTTGGGGGGTTGCCGGAGGTGGGGTGGTACCTCCAAATTATGCCAAAATATTTTGTCTGTTAAATATCTACCGATATCAAAAATATCTGGCGCCCTAGCTTGAGCCGCAAAAAATTGATTTGTGGGTCTCATTTTGGGACGGTTCCAGGGGGAGTGACCGAGAAAATTGCCGGAGACAAAATTGTGTTTGTAGCTCAACAACAACTTTACACAAAAATCAAATTTTATTGTTTTATCGTTTACGAAAAGAAAAGCGTACAAAACTTAGGAAGAAAAAAAGGAACAAAATAAAGGAACAAAAAAAAAAAAAGAAAAAAACCTTACTTTACCCAAAAGTGGGTTGGTATGGATGAAAGGGTGTCTTAAAATATATGATCGAGCGAAATATTTTTTGCCGTACTTAAGCCGTTTTTGAATGAGACCGCTTTTTACGCTAAACTTTTGAAGCGATTTTTGGATCCTAAAACCGAAGTCACGTGATTTATTGCCTAGAAATTTGGTACAAATATGCAACTCATTAATCTTCACTGCTGGCAAAATTTTATGCAGCTAGATCTAACCGTTCTCGAGTTACAAGCAAAAGTCTGAAACTTCGCACTTGTTAGTTTGAAAATGGTCGAGTAACAACAAAGGAACACGTACGAGATGCGAGCGTCGATTGTTCCAATCACAGTACTTACTTGCTATCTCACTTAATCCAATTTCGATAACTTACTTGAAAGGAGGCAATAATGGAAAACCCAAATGTCACAAAAGAGGCAACCACAAGTGCAAGCACGTTGCATTTCGAATACGGTCGGAATCCAGACATATATCTGAATAAATATAAAAAATTGAAGTTTGTGAGCTTTTTGCGTATAACAGCTTTCTGACGCTTATAATTTTCAAGTTAGAGAAGCCTTCAGCCACTTATTATTTTCTGAAACTGATCGCTTCTTTCCTCAGCAACTCCAAAAGGAGTTCTGCCGAAAACTTAGCTTAATGATGAAAATTTTCGAGAGCTTTTCGTTTGGTCATCGACTTTGCTATCTCGAATTTGCGGAGTATTAATATTTGCAATAGTACAAAATCTTTTGCAATTTACAGAAAATTGTTCAAACACCAAACTATTTCAAAGGTGTTTCAAAAAAATACTACTAGCAGTATGAAAAAAAACAAAAAAGCTGAAGCTTTACTTATAAAAATATGCAGTCGTGAGGAAAAAGGAGAATGCAGCCCAAGACACAAAGAGAGTGAAAATCGATCTTTCGGGGGACTCAACGCCTATTTCGCCGATGAAAGGCCAGTCCGGTAACGCAGATATGTCTTCACGTAAAAGTGCCACACCATAGCTGCAACAAAAAATTAAAATTTATATGAATCTGTTTACATCAAGCTAACATTATAATTTTCGTTTCTCAAGCTAGACAAAATAATAATATGTTTGGTAGTTCATAATTATTTCAATTTTGGAATCGGTATTCTTTCATATTGCATTCACAACACAAATTGTTTTTCATTTTAGCTAATTTGAAAGACCCAATTTTACCTAAATTTTTCTTTCCTTTGAAACATGAAATACCTTAAGGATCAAAGTGATGATGTCATTGTGACAGAATCCTCTGACGTGACAGTAGAAGATAATTATATTGATACTGCGTGATGCATTATTTCTCTTAAACAGTCATGATTATGAATAAACGCTAATTTTAAATAAAATAAAAACAAATTTCAAGTCAAATCGCTTTTAATATTGCTAGAAACACCAACAAAATATACTGTATCAGTTTACTGCAATGATAATTGTAACAGTAACTGATTGCATTTTGAATGCCTGCACCAAAAATTTAATTTCTCTTCTCAGCAATAAAGATAATTGAATAAATAGTCTTGGACAACTGCATGACTGTGCAAAATCATACTAAATCGAAATTGAGTTGGTTATTTTGTTTGATCGGACCTCCAATATATCATCACCAATAGCCATTCAAATTGCAACGTTTGCATGTTTTCGGTGCGATTCTTAATTTTACAGTAGTTCTGATTTTCTTTTTCGCTTGTTTATTTTTCTTCTTTTTACCGGATGCTTTTTTTACAGAACCGAGTGAAAATTAAAAGTGTATTCACAAAAAGCAGGTATAAAAGAGCAGCCGTAAAAGCATATAATTTAAGTTAAACCAAATATAACTCACCACACCATAAGTCCAATTGGAATTAGAATTAAATACGGCAATGTAACGTAAAACACCGACCTGCATTCTAACCGTACCATAATGGCTGAACAATTTTTTTTTGCAACGTAGCCTATAACTACTTACTGCAGTAGAGTGTCTGCTTTACCATTTAGTAACGCCAATTCAATAATGAATTAGCCTATTACTTGCTTTACTGTTCTGTATTCGCATTTATGATTTTAAAATAAGCTAGGTACTACTAAATAATTGTAATCCAGAGAATGAGTACCAGAGTTGTAAGTCGGGCCGAGCTTTTCGGGGCCGGGTTCAGGGATCGGGCCTAAAGTTGACAAAAATTTTGGGCTTAATTCGGGCCTGAGACGAGCTTTTTGTCTTAGGTGCACAAATATATAATCAAAATAACTCGGCAACATTGCGAAATTTTTCAGACCTAACTTAAGTTTGGGGTATTTTCGGACATGATTTGGGTTTCATATTAATTTTCAGGTTCGTCCGGGCATGGAATTATATTTTTGGGTTTGGGCCGGGTTAGGACCTGAACTAGTCGGCCCGTTTACAACTCTGTTGAGCACGCTAAATGACAATGATTTTTAGACAACTTTTTTTTTGATGTTTTGTTCGTAGCAAATCATAGCTGTAAACCGATTTAAAATAATACATCAGTTTGAAAAGAAAGTCATGTCCAATATCTACAACAAAAAGCGTTAAGATAGAAAGCACTAAGATTTTGTATGGTTTCTGCTAATTGTTAGTTTTCGTGTAGTGCATGTACTTGAAACTTTTTAAAGATTGGTTTAAACTTTTTTTAAATCGTTGCAAAATGCAATGCTTTTCGAGTACAGTACATTAGCATTTCATAGCGTTGTTAACTTAGCCAATACTGACTTTTGAAATTGTTTTTTTAGTTGGTTCTGCAGTAATTTCTTTACATCAACATTGTACTTCACTAAAGTTTTCGATACACTGTTTCTAAATCATTTTCTCTTGAGTTTGTTTCATCAACCTGTCGTCTATGCGTTTTTTAAGCTGCTGCGAGTCTCAACTGAATAGAGCTTGTTTTGTGCGATATAGATCGCAAAATATAGTGTTGAAGATTAGCACATATTGATTATGACTGTTTGTTTGTTTATTTATTTCTCCTGTTTGGACTGTTTCTTCCTTCCTTATGTCAAAACTTAAACAATATTGAACAGATAGCTTTGATGGCGGAAAGATGGTATTGATTGTAACAACAAATATCCTTACATGTTGTATAATTACAATGGATTGTAAGTTGCAAAATTTTGTTTTCACAGCAAAGAGCAATCAATTCATAAACTTAATAAACTGAGAAAGGTGAAAATTCCTATTGTCACTCTGTTTATGGGATAAAATTAGAAGTAACTTTAACTTAGTTAAAGAGTGTTTCAAAATTATTTAGTAAAAATAATCTTATATTGCCATTCGTTTTATATAATTTGTTTTTTGTCTTTATTGATCGATAATAATGCTAATGTATTTTGTTGCACCAAAACAAGTGAATATACAACGCTACAAAAATGCAAAGTTACACCAGAATGCACACAGAAGAAATAAACATCATTTTAGCAATGAAATGAGTGCAATTTGAAATTATCGGAGCAGAAAACTTTGCGCTACATGCTACTGCAATAATCAAATTGAATCAAAAGTGGAAGAAAAAGAAAACTAGAAAATATTGCTAAAAATTGTTGAAAGCTGTACATCGATAGAGCAAACTACGACGTTCTTGAATATAATAGAACTTTATGCTTTAAGCTCTTTGCAATGCATGTATTGAAAGAAACTACGCTACAGCATGGATTTTGCGATGCAGCTTATAAGACGGTCAGCAAGTTCAAAATGCTTCCAAGTTGATGATTATTGATCATATTGAACATTTCACCTAAATTTAGACTGACATTACTCCCGCGGCTACGGTCACACTTCGCACTTGCGGGACGAAATCCCTTGATATGCCGATATCACTTTGAAATGTGTTTTCACGTTCAATTTGAAATGTGTTGTCAGGTTCAATTTGAAATGTGCCGTCACGTTCAAAGTCGAACTTGTGGAGCATGATGTTCGCTTCCGCTTTGTGGATGTGGCAAAGATCGAAGATCAGGGTACCAAAAAAGGTGCAAATTGAGTATAAATAACACCAGCTTGTGATGGCCGCAAAATTCTGGTTTTGGTCAGTGTTATCCTATAAAAATAAAAGCATTCTAAAATACGAAGTACAAATATTCTAGACTTTTTTTGAAGTGAAATTGAAATTCCGCAGTTTTAATTCGCTTGTTGCAAATGATCCAAAAATAGCACTTGGTAAAATCCTCTAAGTTTTTGCACAAGACAGCTGCAGCCGCTAAATAATTAATTCAGTGCTTTACTCAAAAAAAGACGATATGCTAATATTGCACGCTGTATCATGCAGTATTGTAAAAAAAGCATTGGCCAAAATAAAATAATTACATTTAAATTCATTTTCGTGTACGGAAAAATCGCTTTGTTACACCAAAGCGTGAACATGGCCCTTCTCCGTGTCATTGCGACTGTGAGCAACACAGCTCTTTCAAAGATATGTTGAAGCAGGTGAAAAGCAGTTGCCAACACTGTGCCAAATTTTAACAGCCCAAAATTTGAACCTTAGACCTCTCGCTACATGGGTGAACGCGTTACGTCAAATAGTTCGTATTTGTTAGAAGTCTTACCTGCGATAGAACGACAAGTGCAATTATGACTTTTGCAAGATGAATGGCATCATGCTAAGGAAAAAACATATTACGCAAATGCTTGTCCATTGGCAATCCATCCCTGATTCTGATGGGCTAGTGAAAGTTAGTAAAGCGTCGGGTTAGTGATCGAAACCTGGCTCCAGATTCAATTCCAAACTGACAATGTGTTGTTGTGTTCTAGGGAAAACACATGACGCATATTTTCCGTTGGGATCGAGCAGTCTGCTTGTTTTGATCGCTCAGCCTGGCAAAAGACTTGAAAACAAAATGCTCTGCGTTCGTGCGGTTAAATAGACACTGAGTACTTGAGCATAAACGAAATTAAAACAATTTATAATTAGTGCTTAAAGAAAATAGCAGCCTTCAACTGAATAAATTGAAGCAAATACGGCATGAATATTCTACTATTATAGTCAGTGATCGTTTGCAAAAACGACCTAGAAAAGAGTCAAAATTTGGAACATTGCTAGTCAAAAAATTAAACTGAGAACAAAGTAAGCCTACTTAATTTTAAGTTTACCAAATTTACAAATATAATGAAGGCTAATTGTAACAGAAAGCAGTGTATCCGTAATGTTAAAACTATATTTTAAACGTTTTGAACATTTTTTGTAACGATTATTGAAAAATTTACGATAACATTTCCTAATGAATTTCAGGAAAATTTTAAAGCGATAAATTCACAATTAATTGCAATTAGTTTACATCAATAAATTTGCAACAATTTATTTTTTGTGACATTACAAGTCATTGTGCTCATTGAGAAATCGATAATTTCAGCATATATTTTGGTATTTTTCTATTTCATAATCAAACCTTCTGTAACCCTACTTTCCTAAAAAAAAACAATATCCTGCAATAGCCCTATATTTTTGTTTGTATACAAGGAATTTCAAGTTACATTAGCACGATAATGTTGTTGTTGTAGCTCATATTTATCCTCCTGTCACCGGACAGCGTCAGACGCTAACTTATTGGACGAATCGCACAGTTTTCATTACAAGAACTACTTGGTGATTGGAGGAATCCACACCTGCTTAGGAGTTTCCAATGATCCGACGTTCCTGTGGATTTCTTCCAATTTTTGCCCACTGAATTTGCAGCTTATTTGTAGCCACCAAGCAGAGATAATGATCGTAAAGCGTCTTATCCAAGGAAGCAACAACGTGACCAGGGTGAGAGCTGAACCCAGATCATTCGATCAGGGTCGTCGTAAAAACGACGCCTTTACCCTTAATGTATTAAATCCTTAACCATCTTAAAGGATACAGAGAATCCCGAGCATAGTCACAGCAATAGCAATAAATGTTCTCCAAAAGACAATTCCTTTTCCATAGCGCATAGATGACAAATGAATCCAAGAAATATACACGACAATCCAGCAGTATAAGAGAGATCCAACAAATACTAACACTAATCCAATGGTAAACATCTCCGTTACCCCATCTATTGCCTGGAAATTAAATACAACGAATACCAACCATTCAAAATTCAGCGAGTCCAAACTACTAACTAGAGATAATTAATTCGGAACACACTATAGATGCTATGCAGTATAATATTCAATCTTGAAATCAAGCGTTAGTTGACTGTGTGACCAAAAGGTAAGACTAGTACTTAAACTGTAAAATTGTGAATGGGGAGACGCTTTCGGAGCCTTGACCAAACGCATTCGGATTGTGGATGAAATTTAGCGGAAATTATGCTTCAAGTGTACCTGCTGTCCCCAAATTCGACTGGAAACAAAAAAAAAAGGATCTTAACCGCAATTTGGTACTATATTCGGCCGGAATTTGGAATTTATTCGTGCAGACAGCCACTGTTTCGTCTAATCATCCAGACGCTTACTCTCAATGGAGAGAGTGCTGAAATATTGTTAGGAGGAACGCTGAAATCTCGAAGGAGGGACGCTAAATCTTGATGGGCGGAAGCTAACTCTCGATGAGGGGACGCGTCCCCCCCCCGCGTCTCCCCTACAATTTAAGTACTGGGTGAGAAGTTGCTTTTTACCACAACCCTGATTCCATTGATCTGGATTCGACACGCATACTGATCACGTTGTTACATCCTTCGATATGACGCTTTATAATGATTATCTCTTCTTGGTGGCTTCGAACAAGAAGCAAATTCAGTGGACAGCAAGAATTCGAAGCAATTCTTCTCGAACATTGAATTACTTGAAACTCGTATTCAGGTGCGAATTCCTCAAGCACTTAGTTTTTATTGCAACGAGCAGTGTATCTAATAGTTAAGTCTTACGATGTCCTGACAGATCAGGATGATAAACTTGCAACAACAACAATAAGAATTAATAGCAACAGGAAGCAAGAACAGAATAATGTGAAAATTTTTTCCAAAAAAGTCTAGAAAAAGGAATTAGTTTTATTGCTTCAACATTGAACTGTATTTTAAGACGTTTAATGTAACGTCAACGTGTTTTCAAACTTGATTCAGCAAATAGCAATAAACTTGGTAATCTTCGAGAAAGCATTGTAGTGTTATTGAAAAAAAAACTGAGACTCTATTTTGTCCGTATCGTCAGCTGATGATCAATCGAGTCTGAACTTGAACGTAGGCTACACCTTTTGTGTGTTTTGCTACTACGTTGTATTTTAGACATGATTTTCAATCTCATTTGATTGCTTGTTTTGAAGTGATGATACAATAGGTTTCGTGTAGTGGCAAACTACAAGCAAATGAAAAACAGAAATCAGGAGTATTCAGGATCCACTTCCACACGCTTACCACTAAAAAAGTTCAACGCAGTGCAAAGGATTTATTCTTTTATTGCTGTATTTTTTCCACATACTGTATGAGTGATTAGTGCATCGTTATCCTCCCATAACGAGGAAGCAATGGTGGCGCTATCCGTTGGACGAATCCGCACTCGTTTAGAAATTGAGCAATTTCCAAGTTTTGCGGTTGACGTTTGACACCTTCCCATGTAAATTTGCTGCTTGTTAGAAGCCACAAAGCAGAGATAATTATCGTAAATCGTCTTATCCAAAAATGCAGCAACGTGATCAGGATGCGGGCTGAACCCAAATCATGGAATCAGGGTCGTCTTAAATGACATCTTTACTCTCTCTGCCACCAGTAAATGTATAGGCCTACGTAAATTGTTAACTTACTTGGAATGACGCAATAATGGTGAAGCCAAAAGTTACAATGGCCGCAACAACCAAACCTATCGTATTCCAAATGGTCTTCGGTGTGAATTGACTTAAGTATCTAAAAATAAACAAACTCTGTCATAAAAGATAAAAAAAGCTATAGGATAACCGGCAAATTTGACAAAAGAGTTAATAGCTTGCTATATAGAACGTGCGGTCAGTTGTGCAGTTTTCAGGTTTGGCACAGTTCTGGCCTCAGCTTGCTCCAACCGCAAGATTTCTTTACTAGAAGTTGCATAGCCTACAAAGGCGCTGATGCAGAGACGGAGCCTACAAACTCAGAGCATGTACACATTTGTCATACCTGGCTTATATTCATAATTCTACCAATACTTATAGATATATTTCGTTGATTTCGAGTTATTATGAATTTGACTCACCTACATTTTAGTTTACATTATGAGCAGAGTCCGTTAACTTGACCATATTTTGTTTAAGTGAAATTAAATCGCAGGATGTACTGTATTAGGCTGTGGTATAGGCTAGTTTATACTTATTTCTTCTAAAAGTTAAACTTTGACGCGAATGTATAAACAAAACGTACTTGAAATAAAAACCAGCAGTTGAAAGGAATGAGAAGGCACCCCACGAAACAAAGAGAGTAAAGAGAGATCTTTCTGGAATTTCATTACCTACTTGCCCAATGAAAGGCCACATCGGAACTTCTTCTACATGCTCATTTAAAACTGCGACACCATAGCTAAAAAAGTTGACTTTCATTTTACCAAAAAATTTTTTTTAAAATGTATACCGTATGGTGATTTTGACTTGTAATTTCTGTTTCAAGCTGTTTGATTATAAGCAATCATAGACTTTTTGAAAGTTAAAGATATCTATGCCCTAATCAATAAATCAGTAAAAAAGAAACTTTGTCCCACAATCGAGTCCTCTTCAATTTTCTTGATCAGAAAATAATCATATTATGAAAAAGTTTATGGAGTTGAACAGCGCTACTCCCAATTTCAATGTCCATCAGCTACCCTTAAAACTGTTAGCTGAGACAAGTTAAAGCAATATTCACCTACAATCATACGGAATAAATCTCTTAAATAAGGATTAAATACGGTAACAAGATAAGCATAGACGTGAGTGACTTTTTCAACAACAACGAGAATTTCGTGGATCGGAGGATTTCGTAAATTAAAAAATCGTATGTACAGTAGAGTCTAGAAGAGCTAATTACCCAAATTAGGGTCACCGAGATTGTGTGACTAGTGAAGGTGTTAAATGTGTTTCGTGTGCTACGTTATGAGTTATTAAGATTGCTATAAGACATGAGTTGTTTCTGCCATTTCTTGCGGTAGATCATCCAGACAGTTCGAAAGTATTGCAGCTGAACAGTAAACAGTCCCAAACACATACTCGTACAAATGTGATGACAAAGTACGAAGCTTGTTATGAGTTTTAACTACAAAATGAAGTTATCACGGCTTTCAAAAATCTACAACGTTTTTAGCGCAATATTCATTGAAAAAAGTTTTCTTGGATTTGACAAAAATAATTCTTGAATTTTCAAGTTTTTTGATAAGTCAAGTTAGAATGTTGCTTATAGTTGCAAAATGGCTAAAACTTAACGATTAGGAAAAGATTGTATACCTTGCACACAACAGAAACAACTAAAAAATCATAGATCTTCTTTGCTTCTGAACATGGCACTAATTGATGTTGATGGGATTATATGTTGATAAAAGCATAAAACACTTTTAAACGCTGACAAAAACTTAACTTACCAAACTAAAAGTCCACCGGGAATGAGAATCAAAAATGGAATTGCAACGTAATGAACTGAATTGACATGACAACGAGCCATTTGTGACGTTATCAACACGATTTTCGATCAAATAAAATATCTAAACCTACACCCTAGGTTTCGTGACCTAACAATAATAGCAAACATTTTGTTAAATTACAGTAGTTCATTCTTTCTACTTCAGTGGACCAAATTTATAAAAATCTCGAATTATCTTCATTAACAATATAGGACATTTCACAATGATTTTGTCGTTTTTGAGATATTGCATTGTCAAGTTTTAACTAGAGGTGCGGAGTCGAGGACCCAATGTTCAAGGCCAAGGGCTCAAAAAATCCCGGGCCAATGACCAACTTTTCGAGGACAGACTTCTCGAGGCCAAGGACAGGAATGGTCGAGGCCAAGGGCCAAGGACGCACTTTTTCTTAATTATGGTCGGCAAATTTTCCATTATTTTTCGTGCGCAAGTGTTTAAAATGATATTGATGATAATTCGAAAACAGCAGTTTCTAAAAACAATGAATGCCATTTTAAAGTTTTACGCGTTAGCCGCGATGTTGATTACGTTCGGTAGCGATATCGTGGCAATGAAACCAGGCCGTAACTCGTAGATGGGAATACCTAAATTTAAACGTAACTTCATCAGTTAGGGCCCCGGTTCAATCGTCCGCTGATTATGAATCCTAACTTTTTTTGTAGTTTTTCAATCACAAACCTTATTGTTTGATAAAACGACTTCTTTTCACAGTATAGTCATCATAAATTTAACTTTTTCAATATCACATAGCGACTTTGTATTATTATCTAAAAGTATTGCAAAATACCGTAAATTTTTGTTTTGAAATTGAATTGGGGTACTGCTTCCGATTTGCAAACTTAAGTCTTTGGGAAAAAAGCGGGGTTCTGGGGGATGAGAGCAAAGTCTTCATGCTTCCGTTGAACTATTTTAGTGATTTTTTATTTATTTTTTTCAGAAAATAGCAGTTTTTGTGACGTTTATAGGAGATTAGATAATTTCCAAAGCAATTTGAAAGAAAATACTGTAAAAGTTAGACTAAAAAAAACTTTAATTTTTCCATATTTTCCTAATCCTAATTTTAAGCCAAACTTTTCTTTACGGTTTATTTAGTGCATGTGATATCTATCGATACCTCTAAAGTCTCGCGTGTAATGCCTATCAATGAATGAGCGAGTACGTTTCGGTTACCAAAAGACCCTTTAGCATACAGTATTTAACTGTAAAAACTAAACTGGGGCTCCCAGCAGGGCTGTATTGAAGAGAAAGGCTTGGAAGCATTTGCTCGGGACCCACTCATGTAAAAAGGCAAAATAATAAATCATTAGTTCTTTTTAAAAATGCACACATTTTTAGCGGGAGCTTTGCCTACTCATATTTTCATGACGTCATATGAAAATTGATGAAGTGCAGCGCGTATTTTTCCAGGCATTCGAACAATTATAGTTACATTTAATTTCACTCTCGCTTTTTAAATAATTCTTAATGCAACGTTTTTTCTGATAGTTGATTATAATTGGAATTCTTAGCGGCGATTTTTACACAGTAGTTTAGCGGATGTAGCTTTGACCCCGACCGCTTGCCAGTGATTAGAGTTGTTCTTTCTTATCTCAAAACAAATTCTTCGCAATATTCTTTCGCGTATTTTCAGAACAAGTGTTGGCCTTCTCAAGATACGTTTTGTTAGTTACATCGGGGATATGTACTAACTTTTTTATTGTAATAGGCTATCCCTGGTAACTGTTTTGCATTTCATTATCACACGCATCACAGACGTATACTTTCTTCTGAATCCACATTCAGATTACAGGCACGGTCATGTTTTACCATTAGCAACTCCAAAAAGGTTGTGTCCTGTCCCGTTGTTAACGTCCCGAATGGTTTTTATGCTTTGCTGCTTGTACTTCCCGCACAAAAAGTATTAGCAGAAATAAAAAGAACTATTCTACACAGCCTTTTTTCCCCTTCATTTTCCGATCAGGGACTTTCACATAACGCCATTTAAAATTAGGCTTTCTATGACTTCTTGGCTATAACATTGTATGAATTTTCAAATAAAGAAATAAATTGACAGTCTTGAAGTTTAGGTTAATTTCTGTTTGGCTATTTTCCCTTTTAAGCAATCAAGAAAATAATACTGCCCTCGAGCCGAAGACAGGGCATTTTCGAGGCTTTGACACTTTAACGCCAAGTAGGCTTTGTAGGCTTTGTAGGCCCTTGTAGGCTTTGACGCCAAGACCAAAGACTTGAGCTTCGAGGCCATGGACTTCAAAATGTGTCCTCTAGGTCAAGGACGTCCTCAAGGAGTCCACCTCTGGTTTTAACCATTTTCTTTTAGTAATCAGTTTTGCTATGGTGTGAGTAAAAGATTAACTTGTAGAAAATTGCGCAATATTTTTCAAAAGCTTGAAATTATGTCAACGTCGCGAAAACGACATTCAATATTTGTCGTGGCAAAACGAATGTGGTAAACTAATTACTTTTTTGAAAAACGTTTGAATTAGCAGGACTGACAAAATCATTTTTGTGGGAAAAGACCCTAAGGCAGAATTATAACAATTCAAAAACAGTAAGTGGAAATAGATGTTTCAGAAAAAAAAAGCCTGAACAACTTATTTCCTAAGCCCCCAACTTAGCAATGCCACTAGTGAAGCCCAGCAAATGTCCTTATTTGACACAGCGAGTTTCGTACAGGCCCTTGCGGAAAGAGCAACGACAAAAAAATCGAAGTAGCAACTCTCATTTTCGTAACTTAAAACCGTTTCTTGGCATTTGACCATTCGTAAAAGTTGATAAAATAAATCATTAAACCCTATTTTGCACGGGGTATTTGACCAACGCGTCTTACACGGGGGGGGGGGCATTTTTGCCCCAATCTAACTTCAAAAACTAAAAGCCATGAGAACACCAAATTCGGCATGAAGGTTGGTGTTTGCCAAAATTTTTCAGAAAAATTGATTTGAGTTGATGGCGTCATCATTGTGACGTCACGGTCATTAAATTTTTGAAAAATTACGTCATTTTTAAGATAACGTCACAGGCGGTTCAAATATTGAAAATGCCTAAGTCAAGTTAGTTACATCACAAAAACATCTTGTGACGTTATTTAGGTTAAGTTTTAGCCAAAAAATGCTCAGATTTTGGAAAATGACTTCGGGAAACCTCAAAAATCGGGAAACTTCAAGTTACCTTAGCAACTTCAAATTTTAAGGAGTTATTTGCAGTGAATTTTGACTCAAAGTCAAGTTGCTTCAAAATAAAAATCTTTTTTCTGATGTAATTTACCACAAAAAAAACGAAAGGGGGAAAAATTGCGCCCTGTGTGAAATAGGGTTAATACGTTACAGAACCTTTTATTATAAAACTTAATTTTGGCGTTGTACTTCTGTTTTTTGTAAAAGTTATTTTTTTATTTTTGAAACATGAAGTTTTTGTTTTCATTTTTAAAAATATCTTCGTGTACTCTGTTTTATTTGCTGCAATGAAGAGCAAAATGTAACAATACGAGTTAACTGCTGAAGTGTTCGAGTTTTCACGCATTTGTGCTCTGTGCTGACTGCGACGGACTTCAACTTCTTACGTAAAATGTTGTTGTAATTAGCAATATGTTACTTTGACTTTCATAAGCTACGGTGCGGCTGCATCTGAATGTTCTTAAACTAATTTTTTTCCATCAAAGAACAAAATCCAATATCATAGCGGAGTCAGTCGCACCCAAATACTAAATACTGCAAAACAAGATTGTAACCTTTGCTTACTTTTCCACAAATCCTATTTCATCATAGATAGACTAAAGCACGGTGTTGTGCAGTGCGCTGTTTACCTGTTTGTTGATAGAAGACTGGATGAACAAATCAAAGCTGATAAAGCAATTTACTTTTTCTTTCGTTTTACTGCAGCGCCAACTCAATATTGCTTCTTTAAAGGCTCTTCACCGACTGTACAACATAATATAGCTTACTTAAGGCACTTCCTTCAAGGCACTGTAAGCTTTAAGAGTTATTTCATTGGTTTTGTTTATTTTCCGAAATTTTACATCATGTTTGTTATTTTATGTAGACGTTTCTTCCTTCCAACTGTCATATTCTATAATCAATAGAATAAATTACGGAAAAAGACAATGATTGTGATTGATTTTACAGTAGATAAATATCCTTAACATTTGAAATTCAAGATCTGTTGCATGCAGCAAACACAAGTCCATTTACGTCACTTTTAATAAGTAAAAAACTGTACACTTTTTCGCAACTCAATCGACTTAGAAAGGGCCGAAAAAAACTTGAAAAGTTTGCTGCTTAAACTCGACAAGGTGAGGCGTAATTGCCCAGCTCTAGCTCAACTGCAGCAGATAAACTTTAAATATGCACGTAAACTAATTTTCAACTATAGATTTCTCCGAAAAATAGCTGTAGTAAATGATGTCATTATTATCATAGTGACGTCATGCCTCAATTTTCTATTTTTTCCAAAAAAGTCGTCATTGGAGAATAGAGAGCTTAAATGCTGTATATAAGCTGTTTTTGGTTACAAATGTCACGCCTCCTTCATTTTTCGAAAAGTTAATTTTCTTTTTCAAAACATTTTTTAGAGTTGGTTGAGCGTGGGTTTGACAAAATTCAAACTTGAGTCACTCACTCGCTTTTGTTCTGCCAAATAATTTAAAGTCAGCTGCATAGTTATTGTACTGTCACTATTTAACTAGATTCAAAAAATTTAGCAGTACTTGGATTGGATATATTTGACCTTACTTTGGGTATAAATCAGAGTTTTAAAGGCTGAACACAATGTTTGATAGCGGAAAATTAACTGCTCAAAAGACTATGGTACTGACAGCCTCTGTTAAAGAGATACTGCTCGAAATTGCTTTTAGTGAAGAAATGAGAGCCTCTTGAGGTAATAAAGTGGTGCCCCAAACCTTTTTCCACAATTCCTTTTATTCTAGAAAATACGATTTAATCCGTTTGACTCCGTTCCATTGGAAATCCAGAACTTCGTAATTTTGTGACATCACAAAAGGCCTGATTTTGCAAAAATTTTTCGCAGACTAAGAAACGCGATGACCAACTGGTAGCAGTGAGTAGCGTATAACCAAAACTGAAAATTTGGCTACTGCTACGGAAACCTGTTGACTTAGGATACCAGTAGGCTACTGATCTACAGTAAGCCTTTCGTGATGTCACAAAATAGCGAAATACAGCGTTGCCGATGGTAAGGAGTCAAACCGAGTAAAACTCATTTTCGTTAATAAGGGGAATTTTGGAAAAAGTTTACTACCTCAAGAAGTTCTCATTTCTTCAATAAAATCGATCTCTTTGAAAGCTCTTGTTCTCTAGTCATTTTTTCTTCTCCAAGAATCGCTCTTGCTTTTGAATTTCCAAAGTGGGTTTTTCTAAGTTGGATTTTTGAAATTTAGACCCAAAATTAAATGATTGTAAACTACTCATCTCACTCGAAGTTGACTAAATATAACTTTCTCTTTCATCAACTTATTAAAGCTTGAAGCTGTTTAATTTGGCCAGTATTCGCAAAAAATTTGCAGATGGTAAAATTTCTACCGCACTTTACTATATAGACATGAAGCAAGCAAATAACAGACTTGGTGGCAAAAATGCATTGCGTTTAACGCAAGGTAGGGCTAGAGCCTACTGGCCAGTCTACAATTTGTGCAATATTTGTAGTTCGGTGATCTCGGCCGCTGCTCTTCAAACACATCTATAAACACGAGACGATTTCAACAAAAATTTTCCTCGAAATTTGGTGTTATTGTTTTAATTAATTGCCTTTTATGTTTTAGAAGAAAATATGCATCAAACAATAGAAGCCTGAACTCTGCAGCAATTTGCTTACATTTTAGTTCGCGTTTGAGTTATTGATATACTCTTTTTGAGCTCGCTTCTTACTGGTATTATGAGGTCGCTTTGTCTGGTTGTGTAACGTCTCTTGGAGCTCGTGAGCGGGAAAATAAAAGAAGCTAGCATTTTGCAACTAAAAACCTTGACATTTGCAGCAGTTGCGCAAGATTTGTCGCACTTTACAGCAACACGCGCAACATTGCTCAAAAACTTGGTTGGCGCGGCGTGAAAAATAAAGAAACATAAAAAGTGAAAAAATCAGCACAATAAATATTTTTTACTATGACACTGACATCACTATTGAATTATTTCAAAACAGTCTCACTTACTCCTACGTAGTATGCTGATCATTTTGACACGGTTTAAGTTCGTAATAGACCATTTCACATAAAGCAACATTATGGCCAAATCTAGGGTTTTCAACAACATCGTTGTTTACAGCAGCGTAACCAGGGGTGGTGAGGGGCTATAGCCTCCCCCCTCACATTGGCCTGTCAACCAAAATGCAGAATAAGGAAAATAACATGACATGTTTTTAGCACTTCTGAGATTGTCTTTTGCACTGGAATGCACTCAATAACGATTTATTCAAACCATCTTTTTAACTATTAATTTTCTTTGGGGGGGGGGGGGGGAGAGGGCTAATTTGTCAAAAACATAACCCACAAGTCAGTAAAAACTTTGAAAAATGACCAAAAGAAGCAATCAAATTTAATCGCTTGTTGAAAAATGCTGAGCATAGTTTTCATCAAAAATTTTTCTAAGCTCAGAAATAGGGGGAGGGGCTATTCAGTATTAGTTATTCACCAATCATTCCCTCAAATCTTGTTTAATTAGCCCCTCCTAATCATCTTTCTCTATAATATGTAGACGAAATAGATTGTTCTTTGTGAGTTTTATTGAACTACAGAATTCTATGACTTACCTGATTGTAAATGATAGAACCGAACTTTACCATTAGCCAACAGCAATTTCCCACATAGCCCATTTATTCAACCAGTTTAATCCTGATTTGCACCGCTAATTTTTATGCGACATTTTAAAAGTATTAATTTTTATCAAAATAGACCAAAGTTAAGTTATTTTTGCAATAAAATGAAGAGTTTTTGAGCGCTGGAGACTCCGCATCCAGAACCCCGAAACAGACCCCATCCATTACAGACTTTTGGCTACAGCGCCTAGTCGTTCGTAGTTATACTGTACTAGACGCAAAACAAGGTTTGATTCCAACACTGAAGACTTAATTAAAAGTAGCTATGAATGATTGAATGTCGGTCTTGCATCTATGACTTAAGTTGGTGAATTGGCGTAATATAACGATTAATTTGCAGTCGTAACAACCCTGTTTGCCAGGCTAACGTAATCGAAAAGTAGTGAATTTGTCGAAATTTTTAGAAAAGTAGTTTTCAATAAAAATATTCTGCCGTCTGCAAGTTACTGCTGCTCACCATTTAGGTCTGCGGCTTGACGCTGTACGTTTTGTTACTGAAAGTCGAGCATCAAATCCGTAAGCTCCAATTTTGAAATCATTACTTTACTGGATTTGGGATTAAACCCATTTCCATCAAAGCTGATAACCAACTTATCTTTACTTGATTATCCGATTTCAGAAGCAAGAAGTTTGTTTTTTATTTCGAGTTATACTGGGCTACAAAGGTTTAAATGCTGTTTCACATAGTCATTTCCTTAGTCAATTTTGACAATTTTATTGACGCAACTAAATCAATTTAAATATCGTATTAATGCAGTGGTCCAATGGATAGAGAGTCTGCAAAATAAAATGGTAGAATTGGGTTCGATTACCTACTGGGTCAAACAAAAGACCATCAAAGTTAGTATCCACATTAAAATATTTCCTGATGCTTGGCGTTCATCAAAAGGAACTGTGTGAAGTCTTCACCGTGAGTGGTAGAGAGGTAGGCGCTGGGCAGGTGGCATTTTGACTCGAAAACCAAAAGTTCTTTTCGCTGGCTTATGGCTAAGGGAACTTGGTGAATGAAAATAAAATTCAATTTTATGGCAAATACTAATAAGGTGCATAATGAAAAGTAGCGCTAGATAACGGCTTTTCATCATTCTTGAGACAGGTAGTTTCTTCCTTTAGACGAGCAGTGTCATCGGATGGCTGGAGGAGAGCAAGTTCCACATTAATGGATTTGATGAAATTCAATTCATAAATTTGAGTTACAAAAAACGCGAAGGACCCGTAAACATGGACCCACTCCGCAATACCGGTCATATTGTTGATTTTCAAAGTTTGTTTCTAATTCAAAATAATCATATAAAATCGTAAATAGCAATGGATTTAATTATATCGTTACAATTTTCAACAAACAAAAAAAAAACGTAAGAAGATAGCGTTGTTGCATGTCCACTCTCCAAGCCCAGGTCTTATTTACAGTGCCTGCTTTTTGCTGAATCATGCTCAAATTGCTGAATCATGGTAAAAAAGAGCCGAAGTTCAAAGACCCCTGTCAATCAAATAATTTATTGATCGATGCGTCTTTATCCTCCTATCACGAGGAAGCAACAGTGTCACTATCCTTTGGACAAATTCTCACTCGTTTAGGACTTGACCATTTTTCTAAGCTTTCCGGTTGACGTTTGACATCTTTCCTCGTAAATTTGCTGCTTGTTCAAAGCCACTAAGCAAAGATAATTATCGTAAAGCGTCTTATCCAAGGACGCAACCACGTGACCAGGGTGCGGGCTAAACTCATGATCATGCAATCAGGGTCGTCGTAAAAACGACGCCTTCACCTTCTCGGCCGTGCTTGTTAGCACGATGTTCTTTTGGTGATATATCATAAACTTTTAATTTGGCTCTTTTTCGGCACCTAGCATTACTTAGCGAAAATCACTGCAGCACCAAAACCAACAACAGCGGGCCTGAAAAGTGGACATATCTACACTAAAATTCAGTTGTCCTACAACACATTGCACAGTTTTTGTCACTAAATAGCATCGCAAAACCTCCTTGTTTTATGATCAAATTTGAGATGCTTTTTTGGTCAACAGTAGCGTTGCTATTGGGCTGTACAGGCTATAAAATACGCAATATTGCATTGAATTTAAGACAGTCCTTTCTTACCTGTGCTCGTATTGCAAAAAGAATAATAACTGACAGAAATAAATTAAGAAAAATATAAATACTTGCGAAAATACCAGTGTAAATATTGCTATTGCGAAGTAGAAGTGTTTTTATCGCGTTTGTCATTATAGGAGCCGATAAAAGTATGAGGCCTATCAAACACTGACCAAACTAGCTAACACTATACACAGTATTTATGTACATTCCAACATTGTGATCTTTTAAACTGGTGTATTTTTTGTGTGAAGTGTGTATTTGATATGATCACACCCATATCTTTTCGGTTACTTTTAACTAACCTAAAATATTCGACAATTGCATTTTTGCTGTTGATTATAAATGGTTGAAACTTATTCAAACTCAACTAAAGCTAACACTTTTTATACTGTATGTAAACTTCACGCCATGACATTGATTACCAACATTTTGTCCGTTTTTGTTCATTGTTTTATTTTTTATTGGTCAAAGTTAAATAGCTTCAACGGGAAAGATTTTGACTTTACGGAAAAAAATTCGTGTGTGGCAATATGGCTGCATCAAATTTGCATACGTGGTTTAAACTGACTCAGTTATCTGGTATGTCCCAGGGTTGATGTATTCTTGCCAGATTTCTGCTGTGGCTTTGACAAAAAAAGGTGTGTTTTTAAAAGAGAAATTAGACTCTATAGACTCATCGAATAACGTTGATAATTTTGACCAAGGTTATACAGGCCGAAGTAGTTGTTCCTTTTAATTATTAGAGAAAAGCCCGGTATGAAAACGCAAAGGCTAAATTAAACTTCTTGTTAGAATCAACTGGTAGGTTACTTAGCTATGGTAGGCTAGTAGGCCTTGGAGCTAGGCTTTGTGGCAGGCTTATTGTAGATTGATAGTAACCAAGCCTATTCACCAAAAACTTTTAAGTTTAAGAGAATAAAACGAAACTAAAGAATATTCATTCGCGGATTGTGTATAATTTACTTTTTCTAAGGGTTCAGTTTAGGCATACCTGTCAACATTTGAAAATGCCAAATTGGGAGATTTTTCACCAGCAAATTCAATAACTGGGAAATTTCGCCTCCCATGCCTCCCTCCTGTTTCGACAGCTTGAATAATTATTATCTTTTAATGTTGGTACACATTACCAAAATTTTGACATTACCATTTCAGGTTCTAGCAGTTTTAACTACAAAAGACAGACTAATTAAATCAAGCAGTCTTTTTATTTTGAATACGGTACCAGGTAACCCGTAACGGCAGTACTGTTTCATACACTTCACTGACACACCGCATAAAAAGTCATGCTACATTCAGCGCAGCAAACGCTTTATAAAAATACTGAACGATGAAAGTTAAATATCATTCAATCACGTCTCCTTTACCCAGACCCCAGCCCCCCATAAAATTTTTTCTCCCCCCGGCCAGTGCTGTCGCTACGAAGGGCCAGGGGGACCGTGTCCCCCCAACAACTGCTTGTGCCCGCCTATTTCGGTTTACTCAGAATACGTTTTCAGAACATCACGTAACGACAAGACAACAGGCAACAATGGAAAAGGGAATGAATAGAAACGTTCAAACATAATTCTCTTTCGAAGTTTTCTCCATTCTTCACAAAATTGCTGCCATCAACTGCTGTACATAAATGTGACGCAATAATCTGTCTTATTAACTCGACTTTACGGATGTGTCGTGGAATAGGGGTGTAAGACTATAGTATCGTTACCGGTACTTTGTTAGTGATTATATCCTGAAACATTACGTAAAAACATTCTTAAAAGATTAGTTGTTTTTGTTTTTTTTAGAGCACACTCAAAGTTTTTTTTAGGTCGGAGTCAGTAGCGCAACAGGGGGAAGGGGCTCAGGGGGCCTCAGCCCCCTTTGGCCAAGTCGCTTAGAAAATTTAACCCCAAAATACAAGCTTTTAAACGTGTTTTAGACTTGACCTTGAGCATAAGAGAGGCTTAAGGGGCTAAGCAATACAATTCTTTTAATGAATTCTAAATTTTAGCAGCTTATTGAAGTTATTTATTTGGCTTCAAAAACGAGCAAAATGTGATTGAAATGGCGTTAAAATTGCTATTTTTTTCCGCAAAATTACCAAAATCACCCAGCGGCTGGGAGTTCTGCCCCAGTCTCCCTCTGTGATACGCTTAAGTTGCATCAGTTTGTTCCGCACGGGGCCAAAATTAGACAATTTTTGTGGAAAAAAATTACGTTTGGTTCAAGCCTCTACCTTTTAGCAAAATCCTGCTTGCGCTTCTGGTCGCATACACTGCAACAGACGGATTTTTCAAGCGATTATATGGGTCGCATACGAAACGAACTACGAAACGCTGCTGGTCTTATGTGTCTCTTTTTTTCAAATGTAATACGAAATTTTTGAAATAGCGCATAATTTGTAGCCGTAAAATATCAGTTTTTATGTGCAAAAGTTCAGTCTATTTTGGTGTCCCCCCCACTTTCGGCTAGTACCTCCTCACTTATTTGCTCTGGCGATTGCACTGCCCCCGGCCAAGACAAAATCATTTGTGCGTGTATAGTGGTATATTAATTAGCGACCTCTCTTAACTAACATTCGTCCTCCCCACCCTTATCCGAAGCATTTGCTTTTACTTGCGGGCATAATTTTAACTCTTGTGGGCTTGATTATATTTGCATGTGGCTTTTTTGGCAGCATTCAACTCCACATAAGAAGGTTTAAAGCCAGCTGCACTGCGGTCACAATTTAATTTGCAACTTAAACGCGCGCACACAGTGTTATTGTGCAAACTGGTTCTGTTTGCAGTTACAATCTTCCGCACCATGGATAAGGTTTTTTCGCTAAATGCGTTTGAATGAGGTATGCACAGGAGCGATTTTATTAATGCAGCAACATTGCTGAAAATTCGTTCACCGGCTATTTTCTTCCGTCTCATAAAGCCCCAAAACTTGTCCACTAGCAGATCTTTGGGCATTTGAGCGTCTTCCTGCAGTTGGTACTCTCTAAAAACTCATCGCAAAGGGTATCTTCGTCCAAGGCAAATTGAGGGAATGATTGGAAGAACCTCACAGCTGTCATGTATAGAATTTATGTCATAAGTTAGAAATAAACTGAAGACATGATTTTTCTGCTTATGTAAAGTTTTGGATATACTACTCCGATTTACAGCAATAAAACTTGTATAGTGCGACATTATCGAATCTAACAATTTAAATCGAACCTAATAAGAACCTAACAATGCTGGTAGACCTACAATTTGGATTTTTTAAATTGTCTCCATTTTTACCTTTCATGATTTGTTAAGTTTTTGTCTTTCCAGCTCCATTTTTTTTGCCAGCTCGCTGTCTGGAAACATGTCGCTGACGATTTTCGAAAATTCATCACAAATGCTAAACGGCAAGCTATTCTTCACCTCGAACATTGCAAATTTTTTTCCGCATAAATAAGTTTATCGCTCTCCTCTGGTCCCTTAATATTAAAGCTGGTTATCCTTTCAGGGGCGTCGCCAGCTTCGTGAGATCGGGGGGGGGCAAAATTAAAATCGGGGGGGGCAAAGGTTTTCGCCGATTTCCGAAGGCCTTTTCTGGCCAAAATTTTAGCGTTTTTTTCCGGCCAAAAGCAGGTGATCTCCAAAAAAAAGTTCTTCGCCGAAGTCCGAAGGCTTTTTCTGGCCGAAATCGCAAATTTTCCGGCTAAAACCAGGTGATCTCCAAAAAAAAAAAACGAAAACAAAAAGTCTTCGCCGAAATCCGAAGGCTTTTTCTGACGGAAATCACAAATTTCAACGTTTTTTCCGGCCAAAAAAAACAATTTCTTTCTCCCAAAAAAATACCGTGGGGGGGCAAGAAATAAATCGGGGGGCAAAAACGAAAATCGGGGGGGCATTGCCCCCCTGCCCCCCCGCTGGCGACACGCCTGTATTCTTCGATTTCTTTTTTCGGCTGCAATGCTCTTTTTAGAGGTGACGTGTTTCGTTATGTCGTTCTATCCTATACTCGAGCTACGCTAATTTCTATTCTGCAAGAATTACATTCAGCCAGGCGCGTAGCCAGAAATTCGCAATGGAGGGGGCTAATTTGGGGGCCTGGGAGCGAAGCCCTCAGGGCTCAAAAATTTTGCGTTTTTTAGCAAAAATAGCTTAATTTTAGGGCGATTTAAATAAAAAATGATGCTTTTAAAACGTAGCATAGAAATTGGCAGCGCAACATTATTCAACTGGTTGCATTAATGGGCTATGTGGGAGGTGGCTAATGATACCATTGTAGTTTTCTAGTTTGCATGCTGGTAAATCACAAAATTCTGTTATTTAATAAAATCCACTCGGAGTAATGTATTTCGTTTATATTATAAAGAAAAATAATTGGGGGGGGGCTAATGAAAAGATATTTGAGACAAGTGATGGGTAATTAACTAATACTGAATAGCCCCCCTCCCACCTTATTCTTGAGTTTATAATACATTTGTTTGATAAAACCTATGCTTGGCATTTTTACATTAGCGATCGAATTTGATTGCTTATTTTAGGGCATTTTTCAAAGTTTTCATTGATTTGTGACTTTTATTTTTAACAAATTAGCCCCCCCCCCCCTGAATATGTGTTTCAAAAGATGCTTTAAATCACTTTTTATTCCATTCCAGCACAAAAAAAAAAGTCTCAGAAGAGCTAAAAACGTGGTCTTTTCCTAATTCTGCATTTTGGTTGACAGGCCGATGGGGGGCTATAGCCTCCCTTGCCCCCCCCTCCGCTACGCTACTGCATTCAGCGTATTCATCCACTTCATGGCTTCTGCACATGAAAGGATAGCCTAATCTTTCTCCCAAGTTTGCTTGTGCTTGCAGTTATACTTCTTTTTTTTAGTTTTGCCCGCCTCTTCTTGGAACTTTCGCTGACCATCTCCCTTTCGCTTATTATTACTAACACTTTCTCCAACAGCCGCCATTAAAACAGCTCAGCTCTTCACAGTTGCAATGATCGGTACCATAGACTGCTATTTGTGCATGCCATTGTTATTTGAATGCGAATTGATGTTACCCATTACCTGAGGGCAAGATCACGCATTAATTTTCAAATCAAAACTCTTGAAAAATACATAAAATCAGTCGAAGCAGGGGTCGAAGGATATTCTTTCCCTTTCAGAAAAAAAAAAAGATTCGCGAACAAAATTGATTATTTTTTCAAAACTGATTAATTTTAAAGTCAAAAAATCTTGAGCATGATATAGGAAGATTTTTCGTTGAGATCAGGTGATCGGGAGAAATCCTCGAAATCGGGAGTCTCCCGACGAAATCGGAAGAGTTGACAGGTATGGATTAGGGTTAGATTTGGGATAGTTTATGCGTTAATTTTTGTAACCTTTGTAATTATGCTCTCGTAACATTATCGCTGCGTCCACGTGAGCGACACCTAATGGTTAATTCAAAAATTATTTAAAAAATGGCAGGATTGCTGCGGAAAAAAGAAATGCAAATATTTTTCGATTTACAATTTGAAGAATTCTGAAATTAGTCTCAAAAATTTTTTTAAAATACAATTTTGTATTGTACGGACAATAAATGAGTTAAAATTAGACCTCAATGCCCTTTAAACTTTCTGAAAAAAGGATACAAGTTAGAGCTGATATAGTAATCAGCAAAACTAAGATAAATCTGAGGTAGACAATTGGTTTTCGGTATCCTACAACCGGCACAAGTTGGAAGGTAAGAATTGCGATGATCCAATGGTAAATGAAGCACCCATGAAAAACCAAAAAAGCTCCAATATAGTGCGCCACGGTATAACAGCCAACCTGCAATTAATTAGGCTTAAAATTAATAAGCATATGGATGAAACGAGGTACGTGAATACAAGTCATTATTCAATAAATTTTGAGGATCTGAACTATACCATGTATTCTGGATTCTTTTTTTAGGGTGCCTACTGTATAGGCATGGTTTTGAAACCTCGGTACAACTTATTAAGCGCACAGGGGCATTAAATTGAGAGAAACGAATAGATTTTGTGAAGTTTTGAAAGTGGCCGCGGAAATTCAAAAGATTGTTCAGAAACGTTTTGTCTCTGCTTTATTTATGGCCTAAAAATCTGAAATGATGCTAACATTGATGCCATTGTCTCGAGCTAGAGCAATCTGGGATTTTTTTTCCGTTTATAGTCTAACCTTTCTCCGTAACAACTAACAAGTTTACGCAAAAGAAAGAGAAATTCAAACAAATCGAGGCAAAAGTGGTTGTTATTTTTTCAGCAACCGCAAAAGATTCCAATTATGTATATTTAGTACAAGCCTAGAGAAAAGAGTTAGAACAATATTTAGTACAAGCCTTACAGAGAAAAGAGTTAGAACAATATTTAGTACAAGCCTAGAAAACTATTGTTAAATTAAACAATTTGTCAGAACAGCGAAATAGCACGAAACAATGCTAATTGCCTTAATTTCATTAATATAATGCAAAAGTTAAATTTACCTGAAAACATGCAACCATAACGAGACCAAAGCAAGTGACACAGATGATAATAAATCCTGCTAAATTGAGTCTGCCTCGTTGCTTAAAATGATCAATATATCTGCGTCAAGATACGTTTAGTTTCTTGTTTTAGAAATTTTATTTGTTATTTGCTCGTGCAATCACAGGTACCACTATTTAACGCATTTTAGATCAAGCAATAGACCGAGTAAGTGATTACACCAAAATGCCCATTGTCTGGTTCGTACTGCAGGTCGTAGTAAAATTCGCCCATTTAAATCAACGGTAAAATTCTTGAAACAAATACTGTAGGTTAGTGGGCAGCGTTTTTTGTTTGATTTTACGTTTATTTGAAGGGCCAAAGCTTCGTGATTCCATTACAGATTATTTCCGTATTCAAAAGTTTTTATAAATGCGAATAAAACTCATTTTAAAAAGGGTACTTTTGCACAGTGAAATAGCGTTTTAACGCTTATTTGATGACATTTGGTATTTCTAGGCAGAGTTGCGACTGGCATATGGGATTAAAGAGTAAAATGGTATTGTGTTTCGCACCAGGATGCGATCTTAACAGCGAAAAGAGTAGTTGCAAATTCTACCGATTTTTTAAGAATAGCAATTTGGCTTCAAAATGGGAATTACGCTGCAGGTAAGCTTGCTTTATAATCAAAACTAATCACTATATGAAGTCAAGTTTTTCGATAGAAGATTAGAAGTTTCGACCACAAAACATCCAGGTTCTTCGATGGAGGAGGAGTTGGGCTAGTTGACCCTAACCCTGACGAAAAAGATAACTGTTAAGTTTTCTAATTTTATTTCTCGGGCACATTTTTTGCAGGTTTTTGACTAGTCTCAATTTCTGTCAAAAGCCTTGCACAAAGGACGTGCATGGAGCGCCAGGAGTCCAGGTCCGAAGCTGAAGCGCCTCGCTACCCTAGTAATGATCTTTTTTGTTTAAATTTTAGTCTCATTTTTGGCGAAGACACTTTTGGTTTAACTTTAAATACTTCCTCAGTGAGGACCTGTAACCATGATATCTGAAGTACGACCTAGGTGTTTTACAGTACAGGGTAGATCCCTGCCGTTAATATTTTCATTTTTGAGAATAGGGCAACTAGGTTTGGTTGTTCTTGGAGTGCCCGCTGAAACATCAATCCGGCCCACTAATGCACCTAGAATTTTCAAAGAAAGGAGAAAATTTTTTAAAAAAGGAATACTTTCGCTCTAAATTTTTGGCCTTTTTTACTGAAAATAGGGGTTTTCACGTTATTTTCAGACAAAAATTACCACACTTCGTTCTCGTTTGCTAATATATTGTCAAATAAATCGATCTAATGTTTTTTTTGGTGTCGCATTCGCCCCGCTTTCGAAAATTTTGGATACGTTTGTTTAAAAATAGTGACTTTAATTGTCATCTTGGTCCAAAAATTTCACAATAGTTTTTTTTGGTTTTACGTAGGCATCTTTTTTTCAGACTTGAGGCCAAAAGGGTGGGGGGCTGGGGAAATGGCACCGTGTCCCCTGCGTGCGACACTGATCCGCTAATCAAAGTGTTAAAGGCTGTAATCTTCTGGAACAAATAAAATTTAGCTTTAACTGCTTTAATTGTGTAGCTCTCGTTCAAGTTGGGTTCCTGAATTCTTGGATAAGATACTTTGCAAATTTTATCTTCACACTTTAGAATCGAACAAGCAATACATCAAAGTTGAAAAGCAAAAATGGAAAATTCACCGAAAACACTTATTCCTCTTACTTTCTGCGTTTTGTGCTGCCTCGTGGCGGAATGTAATTTAAGGAAGAAATAATTATTATAATAGCAATTTTTTGTCTAAAAATCCCTTTTCTCTACTAAATATCGTAAGTGACATTGCTATAGGACTGGATGTAGGGGGATTTAGCTCTCCTAGACCTTACCCCTGCAGGCCCCGCCGCACTTACTGTATACGCCTGTATATGCGACTTTAATTTTGCATTCACAAAATAATACAAAGTCATTTACTTTGCTTTGACCTTTCTACACTATGAGCTGTTAATTTAAAGCTGTAGCCTTCATTCATTTCTAAAACCGCCCTTGACCTTTTTTTGGTCTTAGATTGTTCTTGACTTCACATTTCGCTATGTTTATGATTGTTTAGCAATTGATTTTCTGTACAGTGTATCTTGTGAAGTTGTCTAGAAACGCTATTCTGTGTCATAATAGTACCCTTTTCAAAATGAGTTTAATACGCATTTATAAAAACTTTTGATCACAGAAATAACCTGAAATGGAATCACGAAGCCTTGGCCCTTCAAATACAGGTAAAATCAAACAAAAAACGCCGCCCACTAACCTACAGTATTTGTTTGAAGTTGCGTGTATGTAAGAATGTTACCATTGGTTTAAATGGGCGAATTTTACTACGATCTGCAGTACGAACCAGACAATGGGCATTTTGGTGTAATCACTTACTCGGTCTGCATATCAAAACAACCCCGCTGCATATTTCGAAGAAACAAGACAATCCCTTTGAATACGGTAATACTGTACCTGTAAAGACATACAGTATTACCAATGGTAGTACACAAGGAGTCTCAAATTCGTGTGTCATCTAGATTTTCATTCAGAGGTCATGGAAATACGAAATTTGTCATGCGGGTTGTTGTTCACCAAAACTTTTCAGAAAAAATAGTTTTGAGTCACTAACGTCATCATAGTGACATCACGACCTATTTTTGCTGAATGACGTCATAGGCGGTTAAAATTTTGCACATTGTTTTGGTGTTCGTATCTAAATCATAAATTGCTTTAAGTCAAAGTGGCTATGTCACAAAAAAGTCTTGTGACGCCATTTCGTCATTTACGTTATAGTCACCATTTCGGCAATTAAATTTAAATGACGTCAAAAGATGTTTTTGTGATGTAATCGCGTTGACTTAGACATTTGATCACTTAGAATTGATAAATGAACTTATGTGCCAAGTTTGAACCGCTTATATGACGTTATTGAAAAAAAAGACCCCATTTAGCAGAAATCGGCCGTGATGTCACTATGATGACGTCATCAACTCAAAACTGATGTATTTGAAAATTTTTGGTTAAAAGCCACTAACATGCCAAATTTGTTGTTCCCATGACCGTCTAATATTAATGAAAATCTAAATAAGTAGTGCGCGACTTCTGGGACACCTTGAATATTTAGTAATTTATGTTAACTTATGATATCATTGTTGATGCAACAGTAATTACCAAAGGTGGAGTTGAGGACACAACGTTTGAGACCAAGGCCAAGGACTCAAAAAAAATCCGAGGCCAAGGACCGACTTTTTGAGGACAGACCTTCTGAAATTCACAAAATCTTTAAGAGGACAGAACCTCTGAAATTCACAAAATTCACAATATCTTTAAGCACGCAAGTGTTCAAGATATTGCATTTTGTTAAGTTTTTTATGGCAAATTTTCCGCAAGGTTTTAGGCGTTCTCAAAACAAAACAAAAAAAAGTCATGACCATCGCACATAGGTTAAAAACCTTGGATTAGGAGCTTTAAAACAATGCCATTTAAAATTAGGTTTACTTGGACTTCTTGGCTATCACATTTTATTGTTATTTTCTTTTTTAACGAATCAAAAAATAGTGCTGTCCCCGAGCTTAGGACAGGGCATTTTCGAAGACTTGTAGGCTTCGAGGCCAAGGACTTGAGCTTCGAGGCTAAGGATTTCCTTGGGACGTCTCAAGGACTACACCGCTGGTAATTACGTAAATATACAATACTTGTAATATAAGTATCCATTTATGAGCAATAAAAATGCTCCCAAAATTAGCACCAAAGAAAAGTATGCTCTCCCAGGCACAAACTTTGCGACTGTACTAATCATTGGAAATGGATAGTTCTTTACGTTTCCAGACGCTTCAGAAATCACAAAGCTACAAAGAAGAAAAGGAAAAAGATTATGGTTACTTTTTTACGTGTAGGACACAAGCTCGATTTGGCTGATTAGAAGGTATTTATAAATTATTTTTGATCAACATTCACGATTACGTCTTTAAGCGTCAGCCTCGGCAAAAAACAAATAATTGCAATACATCAAAACCGATTTCGATTCAACAATTTTCGAAAAGTATTTCTTAACTTTTAGAAAAGTTGGGTCGAATTAAGATCCAGTTGCACTAATTGCCACCAGTAACCGCCTGCCAACCGATTTCCAACCACCGAATGCTAACACAAGTAATATTTCAACCACAAAAAACGACTCTTTGTTTTACAATACTGTAATATTGTACCAATAACTAGGTTTTACCAGTCACAGTAAAAATATTTCAATTATTATATTCAATAACATGATACCTTTAAACAAACATGAATCAGTTTGTATTACTTTATGCCGCAATAAAATTGAGAACAAATTAAAAACAAATGACCCTGAAAAATCATGGAAAAAGCACAAACTTCTTTAGTAAAGCCTTAACTACGATTCATGACCACATCCCGTAGTTTAAGAGATACTGCTCGAAATCGGTTTTATTGAAGAAATGAGAACTACTTGAGGTAAGAAAGAGGTGCCCCAAACCTTTTTCCACTATTCTCCTTATCCGTGCAAATAGGTTTACTCCGTTTGACTTCGTACCATTGGCACACCTACGTTTCGAAATTTCGTGACATCAAGCAGCATCTAATTAAATTTGTATTCAAAGGATAATACTATTACGAATTGCGACGGTTCATACTTACATTAGTGCTAATCCAACCGAAAATAAAAGTAATTGGACGATCGGAATATAAATGAATGAGTGTATGTTAAACCACATTTTTAATTTTTGCTTTGGCTTTTTCTATTAAGATTCCATTTTTTGGAAAAACTCTTTTAAGGTCTCGGTTTTCTTCAAATTTCTGAAAACTGTCTGGAAAAAACATATCAAATGAAATCTTTCATTATACACGCAGTATTACGTCGAAGCGTGTAACAAGCTTGCGGGGCCCACCTCGGTGTCATTGCGCCGAGGCAAGACAGCTCCTTTTGCAGAAATGTTGCAGCGATGGCGAACCATTGGCAATACTATGTCCGATTTTACCAGCCCGAGATTTGAAGTTTGAACCCTAGACCTCCCGCTCCAGAGAAGAACGCATTACCATTCGACCTACTGGCCGGTAACTGATGCTTAATGAGTGCTAAACAGTGCCGCCGCTACGGGGGGGCAGATCGAAGCCGTAACCCTCTAACGGCTGCTTGTGCCCCCCCATTTTAGTTTACTCAAAATACTGTTTTTGGAACATCACCCAACAAGACAACAATAAATGATGGAAAAAGGAATAATTACGTTCAAACGTAAATCTCCTTTGACGTTTTCTCAATTCTTTGTGAAATTGCTGGTAACTAACTGCTGTACATAAATCTGACGCATATTCCTCTTATTAACCCGCCTTTACGGATGAGTTGCGAAAAAAAGATGTAAGCCTGTAAAATCGCTTACAGGTACTTCGTTAGAGATTATGACATGAAATAATACGTGAAAAAATTTGTTTTCAAAGAGCAGTTGTTTCGATTTTTAGAGCACACTCCAGATATTGAGGTCGCAGTTAGTGGCGCAACCAGCGTGAAGGGGCTTAAGACCCCTTAGCCAAGTCACTTAGAAAATTTAACCTTAAAATACGAGCGATAAAACGTATTTTAGACTTGACTTGAAATAGGGGGGGGGCTAGCTGAAGGTGCTAAGCAATTTAATACTTTGAAATAAACTGAATTTTTGCAATTTAGTTATTCATATCATAGTTATTCATACTTATTCATATGGCTTCAAAAAGTGCCAAATGTGATTAAGATGACGTTAAAATTGTTATTTTTTTGCTGCAAAATCGCAAAAATTGACCTGTAGTAGGGGGTTCTGCCCCCAGGCCCCCGTCCACAGTCACGAAATATTTAGTGACTATGCCCTTCTGTGACACGCTCGAGTTGCATCAGTTTGTTCAGCACGGAGGCTAAATCAGGTAGTTTTTGGGCAAAGAAATTACTTTTGGTTCACCCCTCTTACAAAAATTCTGATTGCACGTCTGGTAGGATTCACTGTTGTAGATAGATTTTTCAAGCGATTATGGTTCGCAGACGAAACAAGCTCAGAAACGCTGCCGGCCTTATTTTAAAATTGCGCATAATTATAGCCGTACAAGATCTGAAGATCAGTTTTTATATGCTAATTTTAGTCTCCCCCACTTTTGGCTTTTGCTCCCTCACTTTGCTTGCTCTGGGATGGCACTGGTGCTAAATTTTATATTCCAAATGCTTTTTGCCTTTGCTACTGCGTAAATATCGTACACGATTGACCAACCTTTGGGAGAGGCTAAGACAAGGGTCATAGTAAAAAGATTCCCAAACCTAGAGCGCCCAAACCACTAATTGGTGAGCTTAAATCAAATTCAGTTGAGGGAGTTCAGGACAAGAGCACTAGGGATATTGTTTCATAAAATGAATAATGATTTAATAACAATACGATAGTCAAAGGCTTTGATCCGTCACGACGCGGTCTACGACTTTTATGCGCGGACGTTTAGGCGCGGTACATTATTCGCGGGACGTTATGCGCCGGAGGTTAAAAATTTTTTTCAAATTTTTTTTCAAAAAAAGGTAATTTTTCCAAAAAAAAATTTTTCTTTTAAAAAACGTATTTTTCTTTCAAATAAAAGCTTTTTTCCAAAAAAAAAAGTTTTTCAAACGAAAAAGTTTTACTTCGATCAAACTGTTAATATTTTCGAAGCTTTTCATCTGACACTTGTCAAGAGGAATTGTTAGAATAGAGAGCGCAGGAAAAGGAGCGGCTATAGGAAAAAGCCAAGCAGTAATTGGCTGGAAAAGGATCGATGAGAGAGCGTCATTTGTGTACAACCTTTAAGCTGAGAACGAATTCTTTTTGTCGGCAGAAGGCGAGGTTAGAAGGTTTGATAAAAGTGACTTCGAATGTAAATAGATGAAAGAGAGCGAAAAAAGTTTTACAAAAAATTGATTTCTTATTGTACTTTTTTTGACAATGTCACTTTTATCAAACCTTCTAACCCGACAAAAAGAATTCGTTCTCAGCTTAAAGGTTGTACACAAATGACGCTCTATCATCGATCCTTTTCCAGCCAATTACTGCTTGGCTTTTTCGTATAGCCGCTCCTTTTCCTGCGCTGTCTGTTTTGACGATTCGTATTGATAAGTGTCAGATGAAAAGCTTCCAAAATATCAACATTTTGATCGAAGTAAAACTTTTTCGTTTGAAAAACGTTTCTTGTTTTTTTTTTTGTAAAAAGCTTTTATTTAAAAGAAAAATACGTTTTTGAAAAAAAAATTAAAACAATTGTTTTTTTTTGAAAAAAAAACTGTTATTTGAAACAACAAAAATTTTTTTGAAAAAAAAATTTGAAAAAAAAATTTTTTTCGAAAAAATACTTTTTTTTTGAAAAATAAAGTCTGCTGGAAAAAAATTTAAAAAAAAATTTTTTTTTACATCTGGCGCCTAAAAGTCTCAGCTCAAAATCGAGGGCGCTTAAACGTCCGGCACCTAAACGTTCGTGCCTAAACGTCTGCGCATAAAATTCACTGACGCATTTCCTCCTTGCTCAAGGAACTCATCAGGCAACTAAGCCAATTTTGTTTTATCAGCCAAAGAAAATTATAATTGGAATCGGCCCCACTCACCGTTTCTAGAGGCTATGATTCCCAGTGCAGTATTGCTACTTCAAAACTGTTTGCCTACAACTACCGACCGCCGTTACTTATTACTCACTTTCTACTAAAAACTTCAAAATTTACCACTGACATAAAGCTACAGCTGAAATCTACCATACATTACCGAAAGCTACAGGCTAGGCCTACTCACTGCCAACATTGCAATTTAGTCTGTATCAAGTTGAATTTAAAGACAATTATAAGTACAGAAATTGAACCAGATAATAGCCCATTATTTTCAAAAAATGCAAAATATCGCAAAACATTTCCTACAGAGCTTTACGCAATGGAAAATTTTTATTAGAGACCCCAACAATATTCTAATTAAATTTTTTATAATTTAGGCAAAGAGGTTGATTTGCAGAACCATATCAAAGCAATAAGCAACAACTTTGTTGGATTTAACATTTTTTTATTAACAGCAAAACATATCGAACGTTTTCGGCTTAAAACAATTAAGCCCTCCTCAGGATATTATAAACAATAATACATAAACATCTGTAAAGGAAATAGAAGCATTACGGCAACATAAATTACGTATACTTAACTAATAACGTACATTATATGAGGAAATACTTAAAATTATTATCTAACAAAATAAAAATGTCTTTCCAGTTTTGGAGCAAAGCAATCACATTAAAATTACAGTCAAACAAGCAACAGCATAAAGTTTTTAGCGTGAAATAAATCAATTCAGTTAAGAATAACTATTAATGTGATAGTAAAGGTGAATTGAATTAAAGAGAAAATCAAGTCAAATCAAGGTAAGAACTAACTTATGATATTATGACGTAACAGAAAATTTGGGAAATTAGAAAATACTTAGCAAGAAAGACGCACCTTTAGCATAAAGTTGCTTATTTAATTTAGGATTTAGTTTTTTGATCAAAAGAGCTTCATGGATTTTAGTTTCATACTCAGTATGGCAACTTTTTAAAATCTGGAAAGAGTTTACGGTGTACTTTTCCTCACGGCAAATGGCACATGAGCGTATGTGTTCTTTTATAGCGCTCTTTTGCGGTCCAGCTAAAACCAAATGTTCGCAAGCTCTTGCAGCCAAATGTCGGGTAGTCATGCCTACGTAGGCAAGGTTCGTATCACACGAACATCGAAACCGGCACACGACATTGGAGCAGAGAGCATGCGGTGTTTTTGTTTTCAGCTGGAAGTAGCGATTAATCTTAAAAGTATCGTAAACTACTTTTAACTTTAAACCAAATTCTCGATAAACAAGTTCAGACAGACTTTTGGTAAATTGTTTGGATGCAGAACCTATATACGGAACTTTAAAAAAGCAAGTCTCGCATTCATCGCTGTTTTCGTTTTCTTGAGTATGATGGGATGAAAGCGCAAGAAATTTGCGCAATATTTTATCAAAGAACTGTGGGGGGTAATTGTCAGATAAAAATAACGATTTAAGACTTTCAACCTTTTTGAAAAATAACCAATCACTTGAACAAATTAACTTGGCACGGTGGAGCATACAAAACACTAAACCAGATTTCCATTTAATGGGAAGTATAGCAGCAAAGTTAAGGAATAAACCCGTTTTAGTAGGCTTTCTCCAGATCCATGTATCAACAGTATTCACACTAATTTTGATATCAACATCCAGAAATTGCAAAGTGTTTGTGGACTTTTCAATACTAAATTTAATATTATCATGTTGGCTGTTTAGAATATTCAAAAAAGACGAACACGCGTTATCATCATCAAAAACAGCAAACACATCATCAATATAGCGAACATATAATTTAGGGTGACAAGACATTTGATCTTTGAAAATTAAAGTTTCCAGGTGTCCCAAAAAGAAATTAACCATTGTGCAACCAAGTGGGGATCCCATACCAATACCATCTACTTGCTTGTACAGTTCATCCTTGAACAGAAACACACATTCAGTAGCCAGGTGCATCAGCTTCACAAATACCTCTTTAGTAAAATAGTTTTGATGTAAAATCGCTATTTACTAACGTTCATTTAAGCCAAACTATTGATATCATTGCTAATTACATTTTTTCTTCTGACCGTAATGATCATCCTCCCATTACTAAAGAGGTATTTGTGAAGCTGATGCACCTGGCTACTGAATGTGTGTTTCTGTTCAAGGATGAACTGTACAAGCAAGTAGATGGTATTGGTATGGGATCCCCACTTGGTTGCACTATGGTTAATTTCTTTTTGGGACACCTGGAAACTTTAATTTTCAAAGATCAAATGTCTTGTCACCCTAAATTATATGTTCGCTATATTGATGATGTGTTTGCTGTTTTTGATGATGATAAC
The DNA here is from genome assembly GCA_963965965.1 of Trididemnum nubilum. Taxonomy (NCBI): domain Eukaryota; kingdom Metazoa; phylum Chordata; class Ascidiacea; order Aplousobranchia; family Didemnidae; genus Trididemnum; species Trididemnum nubilum. Next base: position 40,100,844 of record OZ014472.1, on the reverse strand, counting down.
GCGTGTTCGTCTTTTTTGAATATTCTAAACAGCCAACATGATAATATTAAATTTAGTATTGAAAAGTCCACAAACACTTTGCAATTTCTGGATGTTGATATCAAAATTAGTGTGAATACTGTTGATACATGGATCTGGAGAAAGCCTACTAAAACGGGTTTATTCCTTAACTTTGCTGCTATACTTCCCATTAAATGGAAATCTGGTTTAGTGTTTTGTATGCTCCACCGTGCCAAGTTAATTTGTTCAAGTGATTGGTTATTTTTCAAAAAGGTTGAAAGTCTTAAATCGTTATTTTTATCTGACAATTACCCCCCACAGTTCTTTGATAAAATATTGCGCAAATTTCTTGCGCTTTCATCCCATCATACTCAAGAAAACGAAAACAGCGATGAATGCGAGACTTGCTTTTTTAAAGTTCCGTATATAGGTTCTGCATCCAAACAATTTACCAAAAGTCTGTCTGAACTTGTTTATCGAGAATTTGGTTTAAAGTTAAAAGTAGTTTACGATACTTTTAAGATTAATCGCTACTTCCAGCTGAAAACAAAAACACCGCATGCTCTCTGCTCCAATGTCGTGTGCCGGTTTCGATGTTCGTGTGATACGAACCTTGCCTACGTAGGCATGACTACCCGACATTTGGCTGCAAGAGCTTGCGAACATTTGGTTTTAGCTGGACCGCAAAAGAGCGCTATAAAAGAACACATACGCTCATGTGCCATTTGCCGTGAGGAAAAGTACACCGTAAACTCTTTCCAGATTTTAAAAAGTTGCCATACTGAGTATGAAACTAAAATCCATGAAGCTCTTTTGATCAAAAAACTAAATCCTAAATTAAATAAGCAACTTTATGCTAAAGGTGCGTCTTTCTTGCTAAGTATTTTCTAATTTCCCAAATTTTCTGTTACGTCATAATATCATAAGTTAGTTCTTACCTTGATTTGACTTGATTTTCTCTTTAATTCAATTCACCTTTACTATCACATTAATAGTTATTCTTAACTGAATTGATTTATTTCACGCTAAAAACTTTATGCTGTTGCTTGTTTGACTGTAATTTTAATGTGATTGCTTTGCTCCAAAACTGGAAAGACATTTTTATTTTGTTAGATAATAATTTTAAGTATTTCCTCATATAATGTACGTTATTAGTTAAGTATACGTAATTTATGTTGCCGTAATGCTTCTATTTCCTTTACAGATGTTTATGTATTATTGTTTATAATATCCTGAGGAGGGCTTAATTGTTTTAAGCCGAAAACGTTCGATATGTTTTGCTGTTAATAAAAAAATGTTAAATCCAACAAAGTTGTTGCTTATTGCTTTAAATTTTTTATCCACATACCACTAACTCAGAGTGCTCAAACTAAAAAGCGAACCTAATTAAATTTTCAGAGAGGCTAGGACATGGGTAATAGTCAAGAGTTTTCTAAACCGAGAGTGTTCAAACAAAGTGAGCTATATGATTTACCATATATTGTACGTTCAATCTAGTCAATTCAATCATCAAACTCAGTACCGCGTAATTTTCGTCTTCAAATTCAAATCAAAACTAAATTATTAAATTCTAAAGCTCGATTCCGTCTTTATCTGTTAATAGTTCGTGTAACTAATTGTTTTTGTTTTGTTTTTTGTTTTATTGCACTGCATAATTTTGTTCGTTTCACCAATAATTAGTTTTTCAAATGCAGATATACAGCTACGATAAAAATAACTGTAGATACGCCTACATGTCCTCAAAAGTCCCATATACCTTACGTCCTTGAGCTGCAAAGCCTCAGTCTTGGGATATGAGAACAAGTCCATATACTGTATGGCAGAGACCATTGCTTTAACCCTAATTGACGCTTCAATAAACAATCATTTCCTTTCGCCAATAAGTGATTTGAGAGGGATCAATCTAAGCAACCCGGTAAACCAAAACAATAAACTTTCCACTGTCGTAGTTACAAATAAACAATTAATCAGGAAACAGCTGTTATTTTAATGAACCAAGTTGCTCTGAAGCTACTCGATCCGAAAGAAACATACAGCAGGCAAAGATTCTGCCGTGCAGTTCATAGCTGCAATTGTATTCGTTTTACAGGTAGCGTGCAAAACAGTATAACAATGATAACAAAGATGTCTTCTTACCTGATATACTTCCTGTTTCGATATAGTTTTAGGCCTATTTTTGGCCGATTCATAGTTTATGTAACGAAAGCTAAACAAAACGTACTAATCAAACTATATTCCGTGTTCAGATTATTGCACAAAATAATTCTCCTGTACTCTTGTTAGTGTTTAATCAAAGTTTGCACAAGTTCAATGTGCTGCGGTGAAATAACAAATAAATACACTATTGCAAACTTATTGTATATCATTTATTCAAGCCTATGAACCTGGTACTCAACGGTACACCAACGCAGAGCACCCTTTTTTGAGTTCAATTTACGATTCTTTGTCAGGCAGGGCCACCACAACGGGTGGACTGTTTGTCCCCGATGGAAAATGTGCGTTAAATGTGTTTCCCAACCAGGTAACTAAACGAATAACCAGCTCGGAAATCGAGCTGAGAGCCACCAACCATTCGCTCATTTAACGCGACGTTGTACTCTACCAACGTTAGTATCGCCGGTGCTACTTTGTTTGTGATTGCTTGCTTTAAGATGTGCGATCCATTTCGATCGATTCGGAAACGTTTGGAACCATGTGAATGGTGCTGCGAATATTAAATTGAAATTGAAAAAAAAACATGTTTCGAAATATCGTTTTTAACATTAGAAATATCAATTTTTTTACCACTGACTCTGTTTTTAGAATTTTGATTTCATGGCGATGATGTTTCATGACCCTTTGCATGAGCTTTGCTGATATCATCAAACACAAACATTATGAGCTTGATCTCGCTTGGCGTAGAATCTCAAACAGCAAATGCAGTACGTTAGGGCTAGTGGAGATGACTCATTGAATGATGAAGTTCTTTGGTACATCACGAAAAACGTTGAGTTTGTCATGATGCCTTGCGTGCAATCCTTTTGTGATTCGAGTTTTGCATCACCAAAAATGGTTGAAAGGTGTAAGGTGGGGATTACTTTATTCTGAGACTGATTTTGAAAATGTTTATAAAGAGGAAGACCAAAATAAAATGGTGAAAGTAACGACAAAAATGAATGTCAAACGCAGCAAAATTGAAACTGAAGCTGCACTTAGCAGAGGTGGAGTCGAGGGCACAAGGCTCAGGCCAAGGCCAAGGACACGAAAAAAACCCGAGGCCAAGGCCAAGGACAGCCTTTTCGAGGACAGACACTCCCGAGGCCAAGGACAGGAATGCTTCAGGCCAAGGCCAAGGACCAAGGACACAAGCGCAAGTGCTCTCCAAAAAAAAAAAGGTCTTCACAAAAATTTTTCAAGCGATCTCCACAAAAAAACGTTTTCCAAAAAATTTTTCAAGCGATACACAAAATTTTAACAATTCAAAAAATACTGCTGTCCTCGAGCCGAGGACAGGCCAATTTTCGAGGACTTGAGACCTCGAGGCCAAGGCCAAGAACTTGACCTTCGAGGCCAAGGCCAAGGACTTCAAAATGTGTCCTCGAGGACGTCCTCGAGGACGTCCTCGAGGACTCCACCTCTGGCACTTAGTGAGCATTTTAATTTAAGTATAACGATGCTACGCGATAGTTTGTACAAGACTTCAACAGCTATGCCAACAAAACTTACAGTCTTTTCTATCATAATTTTAGAAGTATATTTCTGCTGTAAAACTGGAAAAGCCTATTTTATCCACCGGACAACATATTATTCAAATTTTTTTTGAAAGTTTTGAGTTCAAGTTCAAAACCATCTTAATATCAATATAGAGTTGCCAAAGATTTTCAGTTTTCACCTTTACAATAAACTAAACTTGTGAGAAGATGGTTTAACTTTTTGCCCAACAGATCAAATTGCGTAAATGTATAATTAATTGCCTTTTACAATCAGAAGAGAATTTTGATTTGATTATAGTAATTTGTGATACAATAATTAAATATGTCGGGTCGTCTGCTGACCATTCATCATCGTGAAATCTACAGCTGCAAAAAAAAAGTAAGTAAAGAAATTTTTCTTTGCATTAGTAAGTATGTGGAAACAAATAATTGGAATTTAGGTAAACCATTAATAGGCCTGCTTACTAAATTATCTAAAGCTGCCGAAACGCATTACTTGCATACAGCCTGTTATTAGGTATAGCCTATATGAGGGGCAGGTCATTTTTAAAGAAATTTTTAAAGGGAGGCTGCAATTTCGCAGTGGTGGAGTAACAATCAACAAAATTTTTTGCCGGAAATTTCGAAATTTGGGCGAAGAGAAAAAAGGTCTTGACCGCATTTTGGAGTGAAATTTTCCAGGATTTTAGGTGAAGACCAATAAAAAAAAGTCTTCATGGCATTTTGATATGAATTTTTACGGAAATTTAGGTGTATAGATTCAACATTCACTTTTTGGAAGTACAATACTCGTTGCTGGGGCGGCGGGGGGGGGGGGTGCAAAATAGTTTACTGGGTGCAGTGCCGTCGCTGCGATGAGCCCCGGGGGACCGTGTTTCCCGTAACGACTGCTTGTGCCCCCTCATTTTGGTTTACTCAGAATACGTTTTTGGAACATCACGTAATGACAAGACAACAGACATTAATGGAAATAGGAATAATTACGTTCAAACTTAATTCTCGTTCGAAGTTTTCTCGATTCTTCGCGAAATTGCTGACAAACAACTGTTGTGCGTATATCTGACGCATTAATCCGTCTTATTAACACGGCTATACGGATGAGTCGCGGAAGAGAGATGTAAGCCAACAAAATCGTTAGCGGTACCGGTACTTCGTTAGTGATTATGACATGAAACAACACGTGAAAACATTTTTAAAAGACCAGCTGTTGTTGTTTTTTTTAGAGACATTCAATATTTTTTATGTCGCAGTCAGTGATGCAACCAGGGGTAAAGAGCTAAGAGGGCTTCAGCCCCTTTAACCAAGTCATTCAGAAGATTTAACCGCAGAATACAAGCGGTTAAACATGTTTTGGACATAATCAGAAGTATAAGGAGTGCCGAAGAAGTTAGGCAGTTTAAGTCTTTTAACGACTTCTGAATTTTAGCTTAGGTAATTATTCATATGGCTTCAAAAGCGTGCGAAATGTGATTAAAAGCGGCTAAACGCTCTACCTCCCCCCCCCCCCTAGGCCCCCTCTACGATACGCTTGAGTTGCGTTGGTTTGTTCAGCACGGGCCAAAGTAGACAATTTTTGTGTAAATAAATTTACTTTTGCTTGAATCCCCCTCCTTCTTAGCAAAATCCTGGCTGCGGTACTGGTCGCAATCACAGCTGCAGACAGATTTTTCAAGCGATTATATGGGCCACATACAAAACGATCTAATAAACGCTGCAGGGCTTATATGTCTTTTGTTCAGACATGAATACAAAATTGCTAAAATAGCGCATAATTTTGTTGTCGTAAAATGTCAGTTTTTGTATGCAAATGCTCAGTTTATTTTAGTGTCACCCTCTTCCCACTTTCGGCTAGTGCCCCCTCACTTCGGTTGCTCTGGCAGCGGTACTGGGGGGGGGGGGCAATTAAAAAAGCCCTGACTAGTGGCCCAACCAGGTGGAAATAACGGGGCTTCAGCTCTCTCTTAACCAGGTCACTTGCAAAGTTTAACTCAAAAATGCAAGAGTTTAAACGTGTTTTGGACTTGACGTGTAAGTTACGGGGTTAAAATGGCTATTTAGGTTTTAGGAAGCAATAGAGATTTTCAGATAGCTCCACGTACGTGCGAAATTTGATCTAAATGGCTATCTCGCCTCCAGATCCCCGCTTGAGTTGTATATGCCACCCAATTGAGACATTTTTTGAACATAAAAGTTTTAACTCTTGTTTTAAGCCCACCCCTTAGCCAAATTCTGAATCGCGCGCCTGTAACAGTTTTTTTTTTTAGTTGTTAGTAATCAGGATACGTTTTTGATCTCAATATTTGTTGAAGTATTTTCTTAAAACGAAAAAGAAATGGTAACAAAAGATGCTCGAGTTTAAAGTCTGCAGCTCTTTGGTGATAAGCGACCATCACTTACTTCACTAAAGTACCTTAAAATGCCTAATTATTCGCGAGCGGTTTGTCGATTTTCTTTTCTGGCCAAAAGCAATCTGTAGCGAATTCACGCTGAGCGCAGCGAGACACATGTCAGATCGCATTGCAACAGAGAGAAGTTTGTTTTTGACGTGTTGCAATTTCGTGAAGTTATTCATTATGGGAAATCAATTCGACAAAAGTGGAATAAATTTTTTTGATTTTGATCGAAATACATTATGTTTATGATTGATCAAAATGCTGTTAAATGTTCAACCATCTTCATTTGATTTCCTACAGTGCTTTTTCAAGACAGCAGAATGCAATTATTGCAGATGTATTTCAAATCAAATCTTTTGTTATTCTAGCTGTATTACGCCGAAGCGTGTAATGAGTTAGCGAGGCCCATCTACACGTCATTGCGCCCGAGCAACAAAGCTCCTTTCGAAGAAGTGTCGCAGCGGTGACGAGCCTTTGGCAAAAATGTGACGGATTTGATCGGCGCAAGGTTACCGCTCGAACAACTGGCAGGTCTGCAGATGCATTTCATATCGCCTAATTAATACGTAGGCCTAAAGGCTTTTGAACAAAGCTTTGAACATAACATACCAACCATCAATACAAATTTAATGAATGTCGTATTTTACAGGCACATTTTCGTGAATTTATCAACAACAATGCAGGGTTTTTGAAAAACTCTTATGGAGAAATTAAGTTCCAAGACTGGGGAAGTTCTTCAAATTTCGCTCCGGTGAGCTAATTTATCGCGTTACTCGCAATCATTGAAGAAAATATAGTTGTGAACGAATAAACAAAGATTCAGTATTACACTTTTTTTATAAGAACATTTTTTTTAAGAAAACGAGGCTTACTTTGCTCAAAATTTAAGATCAAATTAAGAAAAATGCCAGCCTCAGCAAAAAAAAAAAATTAAGAACAAATGCAACGAATAAATTTCAAATCAAAAAAGAAGCTAAACTCTGAAGTGATTCAAAACGATGAAATTTTAGTGATTTGTCAGTATTTGCAAGCAAAACAGCAGCGATTCCGAGATTACAAAAGTACTGTTGCGCATTGCGCAGGCAATTAAGAAAATTCTTAGCTGTTGTTCAAATTAAAAAAAAACTCGCTTTTGCAATATTACGATTCAACAATAAAAACGGCAAAAGAGGCGTTTACTCAAGGTCACAGAGCATTCGGAATTAAACAGTTTTACAAATGGGGTCGCTAAGATTGACATTGACGCTCTCAAATTTAAGACCAAATGAGGTAACTTTGAGAAGAATAGAAAGCGCGATGATTCGAGCGATGATGTGCGGTGTGAAGCTGGATCGAAAAAACAGCGAGAAGTAGATGGATATTACGGATATTCAAAAAAACATTTTTTTGAAAAGTATTGCTGCAAACGGCTTTTCCCGTTGCATTATCCCCCAAAAATGGCATTGACCAATTTTCACAGAAAAATTTTGATGTTTAGGGGGTGCGCAACTCGATTTTAATTTATGACGTCATTAAAAAAAGTGAAAAAATCTTTTTCGGAAAACACTGGCAAGTAACATATCAACAGACGCAGAATGACCTCCTGAGTCGTAATTTGTTGATCGTTTTGATTTATTGGCATTAGGTAAAAATTTATTTCAAAATTTTAAATCGATGACGTCAATATTTTTACTTAAAATTGCATCTTTGCACGCTTTGTTAAGAATTAAATGGAAAATGGTTACCTGGTTGCCTTCAGTCTACACGAAATCGTTTCAGTACAAATAATATCAGTCATGCACCACGTCTTTTCAGGCAATATACTAATCATAGAGTGCTTAAATAATTGTCAATAATCGCCTAATGTTAGTGAGTACTTTTATAGATTTAATATTAGGCTTTGAATTGTACTGAAAACATAAATTATTCTACTGTATAATTTTGTTGGATTGAGTATATAGAAATGACTACCACAAGAAGCACAACTAAAAATTTGTTTGATTGGCAATCCTAAATCCAATCTTAATTCCAGCTGCTTACCGACCAGTGGTGATCATGTGTTACTTTTTTCCCATTTTCAAAAATTGAAATGATGCTGTAAAGCAAACGATTGAAGCAGTGACTGAAATTTGGTTGAAATCGGGAATTCCAATGAAAAGTAGTTGGCTGCATTCAAAACAACTTCTGAAAAATTTTGAATTGAGAAAAATATTAAAAGAAAAGTATGAAGCTCGATCGTTCGTTCGTTCGTATGAACCAGACACTCTGCCTCTGTCTAACCACATCAACGCAGAGCATCTTTTTTGGGTTCTTTTTGCTAGTCTTTTCTCACGCTGGGCCTCCACAAAGGTAGTAAGAAGCGCGAAAATAACACCGAAAGAAACAACAGAAAAAGATTTTATGAAAGTTTGGAAACATTATTTGATCTTGCTGCTAAAAAAGCTGAACAACAAATTTTTGGTGATTGTCCAAGAACCGAAAAAGCTAAAAAGGAAGATGCGTTTTTTTTGCATGACCAAAAAAACGCTCCAAAAATGCAAATGTCTATTTTGGATCATGAATCAAGAGAAAAATACCAAAAAAAAACGTCAAAGACTCGAAACTGAAAATCTCAAAATAACACAAGGCTTATCCAGCTAGCAAATCGGATAAGCCTACCCCTAACCCAATTTATTTGCATGACTTCTCCTCCATTTTGTATCTGAAACCTCAAAGGAAGAATTCAGCCCGTGTTCAAGCAAACGCATTCACGCTTCTAATCAAATCGTATCCGTCCTTCTTCGAGAAGCATCAATCATGGATTTTTTCTACAATTCAAAAATTTTCAGAATTTGTTTTGAATGCAGCCAACTACTTGTTTGTTCATTTTTTCAAGAATCTGACCCGGAACAGCGAAGTTAACGGCGATTTCAAGCACTATCATTTCAAGCACTATCAATATTAATAGAACGGCCAGATTTTAATAAATTTTCTGCTATTTTATTTACAGCCAACTACTTTTCATAGGAATTCCTGATTTCAACCAAATTTCAATTACTGTTTTAATCGTTCGCTTTACAGCATCATTTGTTCTGGAATTTTAATTTTTGAAAATGGGAAAAAAGTAACGCATGACATCACCATTGGTTGGTAAGCAGCTGGTCAAATTTCAGTTGTGCTTCTTGTGGAAGTCATTTTTACTTACTCAATCTATAAAATACTGTACAGTAAAACAATTTATATTTTCAATGCAATTTAAAGCCTAATATTAAATCTATAAAAGTACTCACAAAAGTTAGGTGATTATTGACAAGTATTTAAAAGGGATGAAGTGATTAATTATGAAGCGATTTCAAGTGATTAATTATGTGCTAAAAATAAAGAATAATCTAAAACAATCTTCATCAAATTTCGCCAGTTTACGTCTTAGTGTTTCTGAAATAGTTGATTTCAAAGTAAGAAGATCTCCCGAACAGTGCGGCCACTTAAAATTTCTTTTTTTAAATAATGTTTTTAAAAAAATGAATATTATTTTTCAAATGTTTAAATTAATGGTTATTTTTTTTAATTTCATTTTTTTTTAATAATCTTTTAAAATAATTTTATTCATTTTAATGCTGCCACTTAAAATTTTTTTTTAAATAAATTTTGAAAATAATATTACCATTTTTTTAAAATAATGTTTAAAGTTTAAAATAAAGTTCATTTTTTTTTATTTTAAAGTTCTTAATTTTTTATAATTTCATTTTTTTTAAATAATTTTTTTAAATAATGTTTTTTAAAATTTTTAAATTTTTAGAATAATTTTTTAAAATCGTTTTTTAAAAAAATGTGTTATTTTTTTATATAATGTCAATTTTTTTTAATAATTTTTCAAATTTCATTTTTTTTAAAATTCTTTAAAATTTTTTAAATTTTTTTTTAAATTCAATTTTTAAAAAAATTTAGACGTAGTGCATGACTGATTTTATTTGTACTGAAACGATTTCGTGTAGACTGAAGGCAACCAGGTAACCATTTTCCATTTAATTCTTAACAAAGCGTGCAAAGATGCAATTTTAAGTAAAAATATTGACGTCATCGATTTAAAATTTTGAAATAAATTTTTACCTAATGCCAATAAATCAAAACGATCAACAAATTACGACTCAGGAGGTCATTCTGCGTCTGTTGATATGTTACTTGCCAGTGTTTTCCGAAAAAGATTTTTTCACTTTTTTTAATGACGTCATAAATTAAAATCGAGTTGCGCACCCCCTAAACATCAAAATTTTTCTGTGAAAATTGGTCAATGCCATTTTTGGGGGATAATGCAACGGGAAAAGCCGTTTGCAGCAATACTTTTCAAACAAATGTTTTTTTTGAACAACCCTAATGGACATGTTTGGTAATGAGGAGTTTTTGGATAGGATGGTTAAAGCGAGTAGCATGCAGTGGTAAGGTCATGTCTTGAAGAAAGAAGGTAAAAAATGTGATAGTGAAGGCTTTGAAATTTCAAGTGCGCGGTAGTAGAGGAAGACCAAAACATACGTGGAAAAACAAGTAGAGAATGAAGCGAAAGAAATGGCGAGTGTGATAAAAACAATTGACCATACGAAATCCGGCCAACTCCGTCGACGGGATAACATCGGATCCACAATGAGATGATGAGGTTGAAAATTGGCAAGAATAAAAAACACCCTGGCTCAACTCAAAATTTACTGGTTTTAATAAAAAAATGCGTTTCTTCAAGATATACATTTTAAAGTATTTTTAGAATCTTTTTACTGTGTCAAATAAACGGTGGTAGATACCTATCTATATCCAGAGCAGGATTACCGTATGGCACCGTGCCAGGAGCCCCGCGCTTGGATGGTAAGATTTTCGGTTTTGGTTCTCCCATTCTTTGGCGGGAAAGTGCCGCGAAACCGGGCGAAGACCATTTTTTGGTCTTCACCTTTATTATGCAGGAAAATGCAGCGAAACCACCAAAAGCGCCTGGAGCCCCGCGCTATGTAAATCCAGCCCTGCCTATATCACACGACCATAGACACAACAACAAGGTTATGGAGCATCGATTTTATATCGATTTATTTTTCACTTATTCCTGAAGTGAAATAGGCAAAACTATTATTTATTTCTGTAGTTTACAGAGATATCACGTCTGACAATCCTGCTTCATTTGACAATATGTCTAAATGGGTACCAGTAATTGTTGCAACCCTTAGTGACGCAGCAGGCCCGGCGCCAGGATAGCGTGACTGGGGGGGAGCATAAATAAATTTTGGGGAGCACGAAAACTTTATGTATTTGAATTTGAGAGCGTGGACCAAATGAAAAACGTGTTCAACGCGAATATCCGCGAATTCTGAGGCGAAGACCAAAAAATAAAGGTCTTCATTTCAAAAAATACGTACTTTCCACAAATTCTGGTGTTCATCTCAAAAATAGTGCAAATTTCCACATTTCCACGAATTCTTAGGTGAAAACCGAAAAAAAAAAGATCTTTGACCCAAAATATACGCGAATTATCATAAATTCTGGGGTGAGTCCACAAAAACAATTGGTGTATATGGCAAAATCTACGAAAAAACAGTTCTTGCTCACAAAGTTTAGGGTAATAACCAGTATTTTAAGAGTCTTAGGCCTCGATTTGCACTCCAGTAGCACCGAGCCTGTTAATTTCTTCGGGGCCCAATTCTCGCTTGGGAGGGCACAATTCTCGTTTGTGGGGGGGGGGCACAAACAGTGATTTGGGGGAACGCGGCCCTGGAATGCCCCCCCGTGGTGCCGGGCCTATGACGCAGGTGATGTGGGCCCCCATCGCGGGTGCATTTCCGTGTTTCAAACTCAACTGAATTCATCATCAGTGTGAAGAGGAGTCGACGCAGTGCAAGGAATTTTGATTGCCAAATTAGGTCAACTCCACTGATAAATCGGTATTGGTTATAACAGTCCTCTTCTCTTAACTTTAGCTCTGAAGAGGGCATTTAAGTCGATTTTTTTACTCTTGACCAAAATGTTGAAATAAACCTAAATGCACTCTCACCAAATTTGAAGTTTCTACGCTTTTCCGTTTTCAAGGTATTTTAGTTCAAAATTAGTCGTTTTCTTTCAAGTTGAGTGTCGTCATTTTGTCAGTATTGGGACAGAAAATTCACTTTTGCCAAGCTGGTTTATATTTATGGAAAAGCAGCTAATTTTACAGTTCTAAACCTGTACTTTGTTTTTTAATAACTCTGTCGCAAAATATTTGTTAAGAATGAAGAAAATGCAGTAACTTTTTAAAATTTGATTTTAATTTGGCAACCCTGGCAAAATCTCGAAGAAGAAATCTAATCTGTTATATTTCAGGAACGGAAGGTCGTAAAAAGCTCAAATTTAGTGAAGCTAGTCTTCAGACCTGTCAAATTATTTTCAGAGAAAATCAAGCAAAAAATTTTTCAACCTGAATGCCGTTTTAAAATGTTGAACTTTATAAAAGCAAAACTAAATATTTCCCCAAGTACAGCCGTGAACTCAAGTTTCGCTTATTACCGAGATTCATCGGCAGGGGTAATGTTTAAATCGAAACTCACAAGCTAAGCTAAGCTGGCCTATTCACCGAAGTTCAAAATCTGGCTAAACTAGCCCATTAAATTAAAATCAAAATATGGTTGTGAAAAATAATTGCAATTGTAACCATGGTAACCCAACAAACAAAAACGGGATAAAATTAAATCTGGACAGGGGACCAAGTGGGCCATAATAAACAAGGATAAAAGCAAGGAGACCAAGTGGACAAGGGAACCATTGAGCTAAAGAACAACGACGAATAATTCACCCAGTGCGAAATGCGAATACAATATTAATATCGGCAGAACTACTTTAATAGTTCGCAATACATCGCGTCATATTACCTAAGTAATAATGCACCCGTTCTGTTCATGCAGTGGACAATCTCTCAACCACAAACAAAGATAATTTAACAAGCTAAATTATTCTTAAAGTGAAGTATAGGCAGAACTAATTTAATTGCTTATTTTTAATAGTTTATTATTTTTATTGTTATAAATTTATTTTTTAGTTTGTCACTTGCTGTGCAAAAACGATAGATCCAGCGGCTTTGTTTCATCTTCTTACTGAAATATGGATGCTTCCTTTTCCTAAAGCGATTATTTCTATAAATGGAGAGTTTCCCAAATACGATTATTCTTGGCATCAAGTTTTGAATGACGTATTCATCTTCACTTCTGGTTCGTCTCCTTCTCATCACAAACTTTGGAACTCTTCCGTCATTGCCATCATGGATGTAAATTCTGTGAACAACAAAGAGATACTTTTTGATTTGTCTGGCAAGGTAAGGCTGTTTTCTTTACACGCAGTTCCATTGGCTTTAAGCTTTTAATTTTGAGCAATTTCAATCGTTAAAATTGGAATCATGGCGAATCATGGCTGACTTGCTTTCTTTAACATTAACAATTTGAGCTTTTAGCAATGTTCAATGTCTAAATAATTCCAATTTTTCAATTAGGCAAAAGTCAGTTTTTTCCCCAATATTTAGTACATAGCAGGCAACGCTGTTAATGTTATTTTAACCTCTTTTTGTTCTATGCTAAAATTGAGTTTATGTCTGTGACTGGTATTTAAATTATAGAGGGCACGTTTTCCTCTTTCGAGAGTTAGCGGCCCCCAAACGAGATATAGCGTCCTACTAACGAGAATTTAGCGTCTCGCCCCCATCCCCACTAAAAGAAAGCGTCTGGACGTTTAGACAAAAAAGTGTTTGATGGTACCAATAAATCCTAAATTCCGGCCGAAGATACTACCAAATTGCAGTGGAAATCTTTTTTTTTTTGGTCTTCACTCGAATTTAACGGCAAAGTACTTACCAAAAGAAGAAAACCTTGAATTTTTTTCTGAATTTGGGGCAAAATCTCCACCAAATTGTTGCTGCATTCCGAATGCGTCTGGTCACGACTGTGAAAGCGTCCCTCCATGCAATATTTAACAGTTTAAATGCTGCCTGTAACTGTAAAGTATTGTTGAAAGATGCAATTTACCTACCTTTTAAGCGTATGATCACATGGTCTTTTCGCTCTTTCCTGTTTGCGTACTTTTAAGCGTGTGGTGAAATAAACTTGACTTGGAATCAAAAAATGTTGTTTTACTTTTACTTCATTCATATTGTTTTGACCTTGCAAAGTTTCTAGATATCTGCATCAATTCAGCTTTATGATAGCTTTTGGAAAGTGAAACCGACCTCCAAATTAACTTGGTTTCCGTTGCTTTATCGCTATTTTCTGTATTACTTTACTACTACCACTGAAACATACTCTTACCCAGCGGCGCTATTCAAATTTTTCAGGAATGGGAACTGTAGCCGGTTTTGCATACTTTGGAGCCGCTTTTTTCGACCCAAAAGTGCACGAAATCAATGCAAATAATATTTAACAACCGGTTCTCAAATTTAGAAACCCGTTCTCGCGAACTGGTGCGAACTGGCTGAATAGCGGCAAGCTGCTCTTTATCTGTATTAATTTGAGTAAACACTGAGGGCTTTATCATTTTTTATTGTTTGTTCCCGGGTGTTAATATTAGAAAGTATCGCCCAAAATCCTGTTGATCGCAAGTCGAAACCGAGTAGTTTTATACAGCAAATTTTTGTTCGGATCTGTGGCAATAAAATAACGTAGACCGCCAGAGTGCAAAGTCTAGGAGTTTTGGTGTTACCAAACTCTATTCTGGATGAGTTACGTGTAAAGGTAGAGAAACACATTAGAGATTCAAAGTTGTCAACCTACTTTTTAAGATCAGTGTCTTATTTTTTAACAAAATATTCAATGCTTTAGGGAATTTTTCCAGCATTTTATCACCCAAAAGAAGAACTTGCAAGGAATCTTAAAATTCTTAATCCCACACATACCAACTTCATCTTTCTCGATGGAAGCAGCAGCAGCATAGCTGACCTTCGAACACGCTTTTTGTCATTTATTGAAACAGTTCCAGTGGCGATGGATGCTGATACATGTACGTTTACTGATGATTATCCGCTTTGCATGAAGCATTAACTTTGTTTCGAAATATTTGAAGGAAAACCTCTGACAAAAGAAAAAAGCTATCACAAAACAAAACACTCATTGGAGTTAGGAATATGCAGTGGACAGACTTTCGAAGTTTGCTTTAATTGGCAACGCTGCAAAATTTCTAATGGAAAAACCCTTAAACGTAAACTAAAGGCAAAATCAATGGGGTGTATCTGAAGTTAGGACAACCGCATTAGATTAGATTGGCGTTAACTCTATTCTTCATGACCCAGCCGTTCTAGAGATATTTTGAATGAAACACGGCGAAGGGGCGTCTCTTACAATTATTGGCAATCCTGACGTTAACAACATCGACGACGCCATCTTTATTCTATCCAAAGACATCACCGCAATTAGTCTAAGCCACAGAAGCCCTTTAACCAATTTAACCTATATATATAAGTCAACATATGAAGGCCTCTCTGGGCTAAGCTTCTGCATCGAAACATCCGGGTTGCCAATAAAATTTATAGCAGCGAAGGCTTCTACGTGGAGTTGAAGTACTGTAGAATATCTCTAGAACAGCAGGATCAAGAAGAATGAAGTCAACACCGATCTAATTTAATGCGATTGCCCTAACTTTAGATACCTCCGTTGATTTTGCCTTCAGTCCTTGTTTAAAGTTAAACTCTAAAGAAAACTCAAATTTGTTAGAGATAGTATCAAGAGCTTATCAAACCTTTTGGAGAAAACTGAGCAGAAGCACTTCGAACTTAAGTGTTCTTTGATGATTTCCCTTTCAAAGTATCATTCAACCATTTTAAATTCTTCATGCTTTGGAGCAGAAAATATGGGTTTAGCTCTTAGTCTGATCAGAAATATTAGAGCCAAATTACATGAAACGTATTTAAAGTAGAAACCTTTCGGTTTATTCTTAAACCATTATCAAAGATTAGTAATGGTTTAATGTTTATTCTTAATGGGTTAAGGTTTATTCTTAATGGTTTATTCTTTGATAATGGTTTAAGAATAAACCGAAACGTTTTTAGTATAATTATATTTCAAGAAAATTTTGGCTCTAATAGTTCTGATCAAACTTAATGTTTTCCAACAGTGTTACGAACTCCAGTTGTGTCAGTGTTAGTATCGGATGACGTGGAGTCTGTGAGCAACTTTTGTAGTGAAGTAAATGCGGGCCATACCAGTGTTGTGACTGATTCTGCCCCAATTGTTACAAATATGTTGAAGAGTGTAAAGTCATTCAATACTGTTTTGACAAGGTAAGATTTTGTCACAGGGCGTAAAATCGTGAATGTATACAAGAGTATTTTTAGTTTATTTTAAAGAAAAATTCGGTAAACCACCTTACCAGCGTATAAGCTGCCAATTGGTTTAAATGAACTCACGATACGCTAGCAATTTTTGCGCAGTTTAGATCAATCGTCTTTTTTGTTTCCAAAAAGAGCTCAATGCTAAATTTAAATCAGTAAATTTCAGTTGTGAAATTGAATTGTTTTTTCAAACCTATTCAAATCGAATTTGCCAGTATAACCGTATTCAATATTGTTTCATTGCACACACAAAAAAGTGCATTCTGAGTACTTGTGCATGATGGACGCTACTCAGGTTTTTGAACTTGTAGCCCGCTTCCATAGCTATCTGGAGTCTGGAAGCAATTGAGGAAGCCCAAATGACGAAGCGGCTCTTCCTTACATAAATCGCTCATTTTAAATATTTTCAGCAATGATCTCGAGCCACTTCAAAGAAGAAGTGAGCTGTATAATTACGAAGAAATGATGCAGACAATTGTTTCTGGTTTAAATCAATGTCACAAGGTAATTTTCATAGCTTAAGATATTTTTAAAAGGTTTGTTTAGAGATTTCCCACGACCTACTAAACATCCACAATTTCCCAATTTACTGAAGACAGTGTTTCTCTTTTCTTAATGTGTTAAACTTTATGCTTTTTTGAAACATAGATTTGGCATTGCTCAATCATAACTAATGGCAAAGCATAACATACAGCAAGTTGGGGAGTAAAAGTACAACAATACAGAAATTAGGTACAGTAGTTGTGTATTTGTCTTTTGCCTCGTCTGGTTGGTAATTTAGTGTTGGACAGCGCAGGCGTAGTTCATGAGTAATTTGAGCACTCTGTCTCACGCGAAAAGTTTTGATGTCTCAAAAACTTAAAAACTATTTACTGACAATAAGTCACTGTACTTTTAGCCAGTTTCAGAGCTACGTATATATAACTAACGAGCTCCAATAGAGCTAAACGGTTCCCTTTTGCGTTGACTAAATAACAATGCAAAATTAATGCAATTAACGATCATGCTTAGGCCTAACAAAAAAAAACGGACATTAATCAAATGTTTTTACGCACAGGCATTGTTTTACTCTCCAAGAGGTCACATTTCATTGAAACTGACTTTACTGCAAGCCATTACCGAATGTAAGTATTCTGTTTTGATCAAAACACAACATCTGCAAGTGTTTTTTTTGCGAATTAAGCTTATAACAAACTTGAATTATATCTGATTTTCAGGTCCGAAATACAACACCATTTCCTCCATCCAATTGGCAATACTATGGGATTGCATTGAGGTAGTGCAAAGCTTGGCGAAGTCTCGAAGCCAATTTGAGGTAACTGTAACTACTCAAATACAGAAATTTTGCGTTTTTAAATAAGCTAAAATGTTGGTTGATTAGCAAAAGCTTTTTATGATGTCTCGGATACCTGAATACCCTTACAAATTTCTTCCAATGCTTGTAATATGCTAAGATGATTACTGACTTTTCATACTAATAGTAAAAATATTGTCTGATTAGCAAGAGCATTTTTTATTTGCTTTTGTATAGTTTTGTTGAATTTTTAATCTTCATTTATCGGAGCTTTTTTGAATTTCGAACCTGAAATATTTTGTTTTTTGTTACATCCTCCTTGATTAACAGCAGCTAATCTTTGGAAGTTCTTTGTTAACACCTGGGTTTCATTTTGAAACCGATTCTAACCTAAAAGTCATTAGCCTTTTACTGGAAAAATTGCGAGGGTGTCCTCCCAATTAGCAAGTATGTTTACTTACAATGTAACGTAATACCTTTGTTTGAAGATAGCACTTCCAGATTTTCCACAATATGTTTTTTTAGAGCGATAATGACTTTTTGATGGTTTATTTAATGCTGGCACTAACACTGGACAGAGCGGAATTTGTTGAATATTTGGCAGAACTTGGTGTCAATATGCACGCAAAGTTAACTGTGAAAAAGCTTTGGAAACTTTATTATTACGTAAGTTTTTTTACAGTGTAACGTTTATTCAGCTGGTTTTGGGATTGTATAAAAGATGATTTAATGTGTGTTTACGCTGAAAGAGAAGCGACTCGTAGCAACCAAAAATTTGACGTCATTGCCAACTTGCGAAGCGTTGCAACCGGTCGCGAGCTGTTGGTTACTTCTGTCGCAGTCACGCAACTGCTTCAATCAATGACGTCACATATCGAGTAAATCAAGCAGCGGAATAGCAGCAACCAAGACGCAAAGTCAACCGAATAGCCAAATAAACCAATCCAGCCAATCCTTTATAGGCTGCGCAATCGAGCCGGTTTACTGCAATCGGAACGCGTTCCTTTTCCCAAGCCTTCACTAAGACAAAATTGAAAATACGTAGGAGAGCGACCACACGCGAAAGTTGCCAAACTTCGCTTCGCGTGCTGTGTAAACGCACCTTTATACTTAAACAAGTTTTGCTGTAGGTTCACATTATTTTTAACTTACTGCAGTCTCCTTACGGTAGTACTTAATAGAAACCTATGTGGCACTGCTTTTAGTTTCAAAAAGAATTATAAGCAAGTGATTTGGCTGAACGTGGTCGACTGCTTTGCTGAGAACCACAAACATAAAATTTGTGGTAGTCTATTACCCCTAAAGTGGTGGGAATACTCAGTTATGAATTTGTTTCCACGACTCGAATTCTAAAGATAAACCCACCTAATAGGTTCTGAAAGCTGCTAATATGGACTAACAATCTGAAACTGCGCTGTGCTGCTGGCTCTGTGGGCTGAAGTATACCGGTAATTATCTTTTTGTGTTGAGATTTCAGTCCTGGACTGAAACCGTTTATTTGATTTGATTTTTATGTGATTTTAGTCGTTGTACCACGAAAGGTTCGAGACGGACACTTCATTCATTCTACGAAGATATGTCGACAAACATTGCTTCAAAGATAAGTCGAATCTGCTTAAAAAAATTGATGAGCTTATCCTAAATCTGACGAAATATGAAGTAAATGATCTCTACTCTTGCTCTGACTATTCGCATCCGTCGTGTAGACTAGATAAACAAAAAGGTAAACTTACAGCAGTGAGTAAGAATACAACTTATTATTTTGAGTTTTTGTTGTTCTGCTTTGGTGCAATAATTTTTTGGCTTTATGACGGTTGAATGCATCCAATTTCTAATTCTTTTTAAATGACTAGACCAGTGGTTCTCAACCTTTTCGGAACCGAGGCCCATTTTGCGTTTCTTGAAAGTTTGCATGGCCCATTGCTCTGCGGACCACCGTTGTTGGGCCATATCTCTGTGGCCCTCCGCCTCGAAAAAAAAGGACTCCATTTTCGAGTCAGCGTTGTTTGCTCATTGACTGCCTTAATCTCCAAAACAAAAGGTTTTCACCTCCGGGAGAGCTATTTTTGCCCTTATCTCCAAAAAAGAAAGGTTTTCACCTCTAAGAGAGCGATTTTTGCCTTGATATCAAAAAAAAATTCTGCGCATCGCAGTCCCTGGTTTTTGTCAATTCTCCAACAGATATAATTTAAAAAAGGCTTTTTTGAACCAATCAGCCAATTTTTTGAATAGCTCTGCTGCCCACCGCAAAATCGCTTATGGCCCACTGGTTGAAAACCCTTGGCCTAGATCCAACATATATATTTTATTTGAATAATCCTGATGATCCCGAATACGGGTGAAACAAGCTGTAAAGTTTTAAATTTTTTAATGTGTAAATTTTGACGTGTATACTGTGTTATGTTATATATGACCCAAAAATCACTTAAAAAGATTATAAAATTTGCGGGTCTAACGGTTAAAAAGGAGGTACCTTTATTTTCTATAACGACTAAATTGGCGGTTTTTCAAGCAGCTAACTTTTGAATTGGGAGGTTTTCAATCAAAATTGGTTGTGTTTCTTTAATAGAAATATGAAACTTAAGTGTGCTAAACATTGAACCACGCAAGTCATTCTCTACGACAAAGCTCAAAATAGAGCTACAAAACAAAACGATATTATTCAGATCGTTCTGGGAGAACTTTTTCGCTTTCAAATCTGGCAGATGACTCCACTCCTTGCGTAAAACATGCTGAAAGGGATCTTTTTCTTTGGAGCATCTTGTTAGGGAAATTTAAATTGGCCGAGGTGTTCTGGAGAAATGGCAGCAACTACGCTGGTATGTTGCTTATTTTCGTTAATTTACCTAGTGCGGTTGCTTAATTTTATTTTTATCTCTTTGTCATTGTTTAATTGATTGATTGAATAACATTTGCATTCTACCTGGAAATAAAATCAACTGCTGAATTCAATGCGCAAAAAATCAATGGCAGGTTTGCGCGGATATGTTGTGAGTTAAGTAAATATTTTTTGTTTCTTTGTTTTATCATAGTGAAGCGAAGAAGATGAACTTAAAATAAAAAAATAAAAAATTTCTCAGGTACGCTTTAACGCAATTTTTTGTCAAAGAGCCTACCAACACGTGGTGATTACTTGACGCAAACACCTAACGGTCCCTTCGCAGACCTCTTGTCTTTCTCTTGTATAATTGCTAAGTTTGTGTGCATTAATGTATGAATATACATATGTGTCTTGTGCTACTCATGCGCTGTGTTAGACTTAGACACAATAAATGTTGAGTTCAAATCAAATCTTTCATTATACTCGCTGGATTACGCCGAAGCGTGTAACGAGTTGGTGGGGCCCATCTCCGCGTCATTGCGCCCAGGCAACACAGCTCCTTTTGAAGAAATGTCGCAGCGGTGGCGAGCCGTTGGCAACACTGTGTCTGATTTGACCGGCCCAAGATTTGAACCTCAGACCTCCCACTCCAGAGACGAACGCGTTACCGCTCGACCAACCGGCCGGTTTGATATATCATAACAACTGAAATAATATATCTTAGTTCAAATTCAAAATAAAATTTATTTAAAGAGATAGTGACATGCTTTTTCGGTTTTAATAGAACGTAGGCATCAAACAAATCAAGTTTGCATATTGATATATACTATTCACTCACTACATTGCTAGTAATTTTAGTGTGCTTCAGAGTCATTTATGTTATTTTGAGCCGTAATCCTATTCCCATTTTGATGACAAAAATATGTATTGTTTTGGTTGCTGTTAGAGCACTTGTCCTCGCGCAAGTAAGAATAAAAGATAGTTGGTGAATTAGCAATTGCGAAAAACCTGTTTTTTCTCCAAGAAAAAAAGCGTTTGTGCTTTTCGCGTTTTAAGGTGGATTTACACAGTATCCATGTTTTGTCGGTTTTTGTACTCATTTGTTTCTCAATGAAAAAGCATGTTATTTTTGTTCGCATTTTTATATGCCCTTATCCGCTCTAACCAGACTGTCACATATACTGGTAAAAGTTTTTCAAGCAATGTTTGTGTAAAGAGGAACAGCTCTATTTTGAAATATCGCTCTCATCGTTCATACACGAAATTTTTGAACAAAATTTTGATCATCATGTAATAGTATACTTCGTGCGAATATGGATAAAGTAGCATATGTACATTTGTAATGTTTTTATCATTTGCTTCACAAAATTCTTCGCGATTTTCAATAAAGTTTGAAAAACTACAACTAACCTAAAGGTATTTCCTTTTTTTCCAATGAAATTGACTACTGATACGAAAAGGATTTATTTTCTCTATCTTTTTTTGTTGAAACAATGCCTATGTGGTAAGCATTGTAGTATTGCAATAACAGACTCTCTTCTATTTCTGCTGCATAGGTTTCACGTCTTGCATCTAGCCTTGTGCAAAAAAGCCTTCCAAGTAAACAAAAAAAAATCATAACAAAAAAAAAAACAAAAAAACACAACTCTCTCTCATTTTACAGCGAATACAGTATTGTGTCAAATCGTAGAATTGATCAAATCTTGGCTGGAGCGAAATAACATGAAAAAAAAAGGAAAAAAGCAAGACTCAGCCCAATTGATAATCAGCACAATTATGACATCGCAATACCCAGTTTAGTCGAAGAACAACAGCTTGTTATTTCGACAAAAATTTTTGTTCGTAATTGACCATGTCCTTAATTCGTTTAACGTACAACAACCGGCCAAAGTTAAAATGATATAAATTAAAAAGAAATCGATTTCGGCACCGAAAAAGGGTGAACATTAGGCTAAAAACAAAAATAAATCCAAAAATGGCCAAAAACCAAAGAGTCCCGCATCGCGCTGCCGCAACGCACCTAGGAAAGTTTAAATTGGCCGAGGTGTTCTGGAGGAGGAACTTTGGGCGCCGATTGGAAAAAAAATTGTTAAATTTGCTACACCCGTATTTTTGGCTTATTTAGAGAACATTTTGTCCAATATAATATATTGTAAATTTGGTATTTACATATTAAAAATAGAACTTGTTATTTCAGACAAAATACGTTCGTACAATAAATCGTAAATTTACGATTTACATATTGGAAATCTAGAACCTGTTATATCAGACAAAATACGTGTGCCAAGTAAATCGGAAATGTATGATTTATTTTACGAACGTATCCTGTCTGATATAACAAGTTCTACATTTCCAATATGTAAATACCAAATTTATCATATACAGTATTATATTGGACAAAATGCTCTCTAAATAAGCCAAAAATACGGGTGTTGCAAATTTAACAATTTCTTTTCAATCGGCGCCCCACACAGGTACAACAATCGCCAGCTTAACTACACATTACGCAGATATTCTCCAAAACACTATAATTTAGAGTTTTAATTCAAATTCACAAACTTCCATACTTGCTACATCATTATTGATTCATGAACGATGGAACGGACCCTAGGTTGCAACACCCCTTTAGCTTTTTCATCCCTATAACAGAGTTTCATTGTTTGGGTAAAACTATATTTAGCTTTTGCATCAGAGATCGCAACAGAATAAACAGCAAAAACAACAAAAACATCAATATAGAGACAATTTTCGTCAAACTTGCTAAATTGGTTTGTTTTATTTTAGCCTCTGCTCTAATAGCAAGCGCCATTTTTCGAGGACAAGCAGACTCGATTGATTTCTGCACCCAAGACACCGCATTAGCAGAGATGTTGCTGGATCAGTCAAAGTAAGTTCAATCAGACTACGGTTGCATTCTATAAGCTATTTGGATCAATTAAAAGAAATATACTGATTTTCAGCGTTCTCAACGCATTGTTTTACCAGGTACTGCGAAAAATTTCACTTTAGCTTTGTGTACTTTTTTACTTTGTGTACTTTTTGACTCGAGAGTGTTTGATCTGACCATATCGCAGATCTGATCAAGGAGCTATATATTTCTATATGTTTTTCAGACGTTGGTCACAGCTAGCTATAGATTTCGTCAATGCTGCGTTTGACGAGGGTCGACGAGTTACCCTATGCTTGCTTACGCAAAGAATAAAGGTAAGACAAAGAGGTTAAATGTGACTTTCAGCAAAGTCGAATTCAATTTTTTTAAAGCTTTTCGAATATAACTCATCTGCAATGCTCTCTGTCTCTTTTGAAATGCAGTGTGACAGGTTTTTATCCTCGGTTTCAAAAAAGAATTGCAATAATCTACTATACAGTATAAAAAGAATTCATGCATTTTAAAAAGAAGCAAAAATAATTGCAATTATCTTCAAAATTGAAATTCTTCTTCATACAATTTTTGTTTGAAACCGAGCGTAAAACAACTTGTTAACATCGCATTTCAAACAAGGCAGAAAACCTTTTCGAAGAGTTCTATTCCAAAAGCTAATAACAAAAACTGAAGATGACTTTCCCATACTAAAAGTCATAAATATTATTTGCACCAAATCAAGGACATGACCAAAAGACGGAAAAGTAGAAAAACGCGGAAATCGCGCTAAAATGCGGAAAAGTAGGAAAAAGCAGTTGGGGTTTGGATTACGGTTAGGGTTAACTAACCCTAATCCTCATCCTAGCCCTAACCCGCCTTTTAGCACGATTTCCGCCTTTTCCTACTTTTCCGCCTTAGGAAAAGGCGGAAATCGTGCTAAAAGGCAGATTAGAGTTAGGTTTGGGTTAGGATTAAGGTTGTGGTTAGGTTAGGATCAACCCAAACCCAAATCCCAACCTTTTTTCCTACTTTTCTGCCTTTTAGTACGATTTCCGCCTTTTCCTACTTTTCCGACTTATCCCCAAATCAAAATTGTTTATGAGAGTCGTATTACGAGAGCTTATACAAAACAGGTGCACAAAAATAACTTAAAAGGGAACTCTAGCCTAGCCAGATTATATATCATAAAATGGTTCACAAAATTTTAAGACCTTTGCAAAAAGAACAAACTTCCAAAGTCTCATAGTTTTGACAAAATTTGCAAAAACTGCGCGAAACGGGAGTCAATTCTGACTGGCTGACACTCCAATGATGCACCGGTAGGGTTTGCATTTCGCGTGTTCTGTGGTAATCAAGTCTAGAGATTGCAAGTACGTTGAAACGAACTTAATTCTGGATTGGAGAGCTTTTAGTGGGAATGAAATTCTGTTACTTTTTAATAACCCTAACTCTTTGCTCCAGTCTGGCCTTGGGTTCATGTGAGGTCTCGTAAAATAATGGCCGTTATATGCTACTTTTGGTTCACTCTCTTTTTGATAGTTATATCTGCATCCATATGTTGAGATTTTATACCCTAATGTCTGTACATTAAATTCTTATTTTGTAAATAAAACAGCGTTCAGAACTGGACGTAATTTTTTATTTTGTTTAAAACAATCGCATTTTAGTTGTTGAGAGCTGGCCAAAGTCGTTTGAAATGGGGTTATTTACCGTCAATGAATATGTATTCTATAATTTATTCGTAACAATTTGAGCACTCTGGCTGTGGAAAAAGCATGTAAGTTCCACAAGCTTAAAAAGTTTAATTGATTGTTATATTCAAGGATGTACTTGCAGCAAACTTCGCAATCCTCCAATTTCAAAGCTGTCTACGCGCAACTGACGAGCCCCGAAGCACAGCAAAACGGTTTCGTCTTGCGGTGTTAATTTTCTACTCTATTACATACTGAGCAAAGCTGTACGTCGGGCCGGGCTTTTCGTGTCGGATTCGGGCCTAAAGTTGACAAAACTTCGGACCTGAGACGTACTCTTTGTCGTAAGAGCATGAAAATATAATCAAATCAACTTGATAACATTGCTAAATTTTTCAGATCTATCTTAACTTTCGTTTTTTTTCGGGCTTGATTTGGGCTCTTAGTTAGTTTTCGGGTTTGGGCTTATATTTTCGGGTTCGGTCCGGGTTCGAGCCTAAACTAGTCGACCCGTTTACAACTCTGATACTAATGCATCATGGTACCTATTCTTGTTTTTTTCAACGTTAATTTAATTTACTCGCTTATTTTCAGCAATTTGGTGGTTGTTCCGTATTGCAACTGGCTTATGTCACCAAGAATGCGGAATTCACTGCGCAACCGGCTTCCCAATCCGCCCTTGACCATATTTGGAGGGGCAAGTCAAAACAAAACTTGCCTTTGTGGAAGGTAGCAAAAATGATATCATTATATTGTGCAAAGTGCAATCCGCTTAGAATTGTATCAATTTTGAAGAGTTTCTCGATTTGATGTTGGTCAATTGGTTGGTGGTTGGAACTACTTAGATTTCTGCTGTAAATTAGAGCATGGTACAACGGAGTGCAAGTATTTTCGGGCGCAGCATTGAAAATATACAGGGAGAAAATTGCATATAGCTAATTTCTTATCTGTTCAACATTTTTTCATTTTTGCAATTGTGCTATTATTTGTTCTATGCAGTACAGAGTTGTAAGTCGGGCCGGGCTTTTCGGGTCTAGTTTGGGCGGGTTCTGGCCTAAAGTTGATTAAATTTCGGGCTTAATTCGGGCCTGAGACGTGCTTTTTGTCTCAAATGCATAAAAATATAATCAAAATAACTTATGAAAGGAGCAATTAATCGCTTACGTTTTTCAGATCTAAGTTAAGTTTCGGGTTTTTTGGGCATGATTCGGACTTTAAATTAGTTTTCGGGTTCGGGCTTATATTTTCGGGTTCAGCCCTGAAATAGTCTGCCCGTTTACAACTCTGATACGGTACTATATGTAGTTTTGTAACTTTATCAATATAACTTGACTCAGTATAGGTAATAGCGGGGAAATTTGATTCGATCAATTCAAAGTCCAACTAGTTTAATGATTTTTCACCTCTTTTGTTTGTAGAAATGCTTGGCTCTGTTTTGCCCTCCATTGATTTCGTGGCTAAACGTTGTGGATCGCACCAACCACTTTGCCCCTACCGTGCCTCAGGTGAAATACGTCGTTGGTTATTATTTGTCTTTTACTTACAGCAGTACAGGCGCGAAACCTGGATTTTGCTAAGAAGCAGGGGCTTGAACCAAAAGTCAAGCATTTTTTGTTTGAAAATTGTCTGATTTAGGTGGCGCACTGAGCAAACTGGTGCAACTCAAGCGTATCTATGACAAGGATCTATGAGCTCCACAAGAGCAAGGCCAGCCGATAGGCAATTTTTGTAATTTTTTGGTAAAAAATAGCCAATTTAACGCTATTTGAGTTACATTTTGCACGTTTTTAGAGCCATTTGAAGCAATTAAATTCCTAAAATTCGAGTCATTTAAAAGAATTAAATTGCCCAACTCATTCAACCTCATCCTTCTTATTTACAGGTCAAGTCTAAAGAATGCTTAAGCGCTTGTTTTTTGGGGGGTTAATTTTTTAAGTGACTTGGCTAAGGGGGGGGTGTAGGCTTCTAAGCCTCCCTTCCCCACGTTTTTCACTGCAGCAGTACTGTAGCAGCCCCACAAGTTGAGTTTTTTTTAAAGAAGGGATTGTTTATTCATTTAAATATTCGAAAAAAATTGTGCAGCTTAGCTCGACGGTTTGCAGAATAAAAGCTTGTTGAAAATGAAAAAGCAGAACAATTTCCTATTGTTGTTAAAAAATGAAGGAAAACCTTGAAAATGTTTTCAATTACGTAGAAGGCATACAACTTTAGTTCTATAACTAGCCTTCCCTGGTATTGGGCGTTTACGTTCTTCTGCACACAACTATAGGATAGCTATAACTACCGCATGTGAGTGCAGCGCTGAGAACATAACAACAACTGACTATTGCATAGCAACAGAGTATCCGCTCTATTCTCAGTATCACGATACAAAGCATCATCATCACGCCATCCACTGTTGCATCCCTGAGGTCAGAATCCTTGCGTAGTGTGGACCAAGAGAGCATTGAAGTAAAATGTGGTCTACGGTTTGTTCTTCTTGATCCTATAGTCGCAAGTTGGATCTTGGATCAACTTCCACATTTTCGGATTTTGTTTTGTGCGACCCACACAACAACGTGCTCTGTTTAGGATACACCAGTCCTTTTTTGTTAGATTTAAATTTGATGGGCTGATGCCACTTTATCGAGAACAAAACTAGCTGGCCAACAGAAACTTGCCCGGACAAGTCATTTGACGAGAACCTCAAACGAACCAACCTTTCGTGGTTTATAAGGTGTTGACTTCCGAGAATTGCTACCATGCAGTTGTTTAGAGATCAAATCGTTTGAAACAGAAGATTCGCTTTCCCTTCTGACTCTGTAAATTTTAGTTGTATCGTTTGCAAGAAAAGACATCGACAATTGATGTAGACCGTTTAGAACACTGTCAGGATCATGTCACATTGAGAAGTGAATGACAAAAAGTGTTGTTTTATCTGCATTACCGTAGTTGCGATAACTCGGTTGGTAGATCGTCGAGTTAGTGATCGAAAGTTTGCTGACCCTCGGTTCGATTACCCAACCACCTAACGCTTATTTCCCATTGGGTTCGAGCAGTTTACCCAATGTGGAAGGCCAACCTTAAGAAAGACTTGCAAACAGAGCCAAAAAGGGTGTTCTGCGTTGATGTCGTTAAACAGCCGCTGAGACCTGGTTCATACTTATGAATAAATCTGTATCAGTCCATTGTCCAACGCGGAAAACTGCTTTGTTCTTTGAACGTCACCAGTTGTGAGCTGGCATCTTTCCTACAGTAGCATATTGTCTAAACGGTTTGTGATTTGTATTACACTAAGCTTGGTTTTAGACTTTTCATTCCACTTTTACGGATCAGCCCAACGAAGAAACAATTGAAGAGTCTGTAATGGGTGAGGTTTTGTGATAGAATGGTGTACTTGTATTTGCAGTTCTTCAGTTTTATAGTTTAAACCAGGAATATATACTAACAAATATTAACATGTCAATATAACGACTAACATGCTAAAAAAGGGTAAAGGATCCAGCTAGAATTACGCTCAAAAGATAAAAAATATCTAGAACATATCTTCACTAAATTTCATTTTTCTACTACCTACGTTTCTGAGATATTTCATTTCAAAGTTTAAAAGATTTCCCAATAGTGTGGTAGTTCAAATCTAAAGTTTTTAGGGATTGGATATTTTACCTAAGTACTAAAATCATTTCTGTTGCAAAACTAACTCAAGCCGAAGCTTTGCTTTCAGGTGCTTTTGAACCAGTTGTGAAAGATGCCTTAAACAATATTTCAAAAAAAAACAAATTTTATCTGGCAACGCTGTTGGAAATATCTCTTAATTTTAGAAATGAATTTTCTCAGAATCAAGTCATAGAAAGTTAAATTTGATGAAGATGCGTTTTAGATTGTTATTCTTTTTCTTTTGCACAGAATCCTAGCTGGATACCTCACTATCTTTAAGGTATCCCTGCTTAAATTTAGATTCTAATGACAACCTGAAAATAGACTGTTTAGAAATGCACAATACATTTATCAATGAAGCCTGAAACCGCATCCAAAATCGTCCTTTCAACTATTTTCTTAATTTATTATAATGCGCTACATTCGTGGTTCCGGCGTGATGGTGAACTTACGTACTCTACAGCTCACGACACAAAGACGTTGACGGAGCAAAACAACAGCATTTACAACATTGTGCTGTCACGATGTCAAATTTTAGGTTTGGGAGGCGTGGTGTACAAGATTCAAACTTTATCAAAAGGACAATCTAAGGAATTTCGAGAAAAATCGACTCCAAAATGCTCTTCCTACTGTGCAAATCTTGTCAAAGACATTTTCGATTACCTGAATTCACCGAAAATTAAGTTTTTTGTTCATACGGCAAGTACAAGTAGCACACTTTCCGTCATTCACTTAATCACTATAACAAACCACCAAAAATCTCATTTTTATTTCAGACTGGAGATTATAAGGTGTATGATCTTTTTCTGATAAAACTAACTATCACTTTACTCCTGAGGATTATTGCGTAACTAAATATTAAACACTGTGTAGCAAGAACGGAATCATTTTGGCTTACTTTATTTGTTAAAGTTACTTCTTTATTTACTAGGCAATTTTTCATTTGTACTGAATAAATCAAGTTTGTCAGCTATAAATATTTTATACTGATGATGAGAGGTTGCAGACTCGACGATCCTGCCTTTTCTTGAAAAGGGCCCTGAACTATTTCCACGAAATGGTTTATGGACTTTTCGCAACGTCTCATCAAAAAGATTGTTCAGCCATTTTGTTGCTTCATTTTACTTCATGTCCTGGGTATATTTTTTTTATTTTGCAGAGTATTTTTCTAAACAAAAATAAATGACAACTGTTTGATTGATTGAATCAGCTGTAAATGATTCATCTAGGTTGATTTAGCCTTTTTTTGTCACCTACTGACTTTACCAGTACTTGACTGCAGATTGGACTCAATTTGATGTATTTTCAGGCTATGCTTATGTGCAACATGGTCTTCCTCAGCGTAGTCTTGCTGCTGCAGAAGCCACCATATTTTTCCAATAAAGGCGTAAACGCTTTAATGTTCGTTGTCATGTCTTACATGCTTGGAAATGCTGTTGATGAGATACGTCAGGTTTGATTTTTTTTGTAAATCAATTTTTCCAACACAAAGCTATCCAAGTTTGTAATAATAATAATGAAACTTTCAAAGTAACGTAATAAACGCAACTCAAAAAACTGTGAAGTATCAGGGTGTAACGTTATGGAATTCGCTATCACTAAATTTTAAAAAATTATCTTTTCGAAAATTTTCTTCTAAATTTAAGTCCAATCTCATCCAAAAGTATAAGCCATAATTTTACCAGATAAACTCGACGTTAGCCTGCACTATTTCGATTATGTTTGTACTATTACGAGAATGACTCAGAATAAATCTCTTAATTTAATGTTTGGTTGGCCACTCGACTCGAAGAGTTATGTCGCTTTGCGGTCTTCCTTCCGTATTATTCTGATAATTATACTTTTATGTTGGTTTGTGTTGTTTTCTGTCTATTTTGTGCGGTAAAAAGGGGGGGGGGGCTTTTTTGAAAGAGTGAGAAAAGTTCAAACGACCTTGACCCGAATTTTCATTGTTCTTGAATCAGTTTCACACGGTTTGTCCGAAAATTGAGACGGAATTTCTCGGAAAGCTCGGAAATTTAAACGTTTTTTCCGCCCAAGAACAGGTGGTCTCCAAAAAAAAAAAGATCTTCACCGAAATTGAGACTGATTTTTCGGCCAAAATCGGAAATTCAAACGTTTTTTCTGCCCAAGATCAGGTGGTCTCCAAAAAAAAAGTGGTCTTCACCGAAATTGAGACTGATTTTTGGGCCAAAATCGGAAATTCAAACACTTTTTCATTCCGAATCACGACATCTACTTCACAACTTCGGCACCCAATTTCCTTTGGGGGGGGCTGTTTTCAATTTTTCACAAAAAATCGGCCTCAAAAGCACCAAAAACGTGCGATTTTGCATACTTCACAAGCCAATGGGGGGGCTCGAGCCCCCCCCCCCCCGACCCCCCCCCCTGGCTACGCTACTGCTTGTGATTGAATTGGTTATGCAATTTTTCTTGCTTATTTTTCAAAATTCCTCCATCAGCCATGGAAGAGATTACATGCTTTGCTATCATGAGCTGCTTATTGCATTAATGTTGCGGAAGTATACGGAATACAAGTGCAAGACAGTCTAACGTCGCTGAGTATTATTTTTGTGTGATGGAAGTAATAAATAGCTAAGCAACTATGCAATTTTCTTTATATTTTCTTCTTGCTCTTGACTTAACTTACTGTAGTAATTCTTGAAAGTTGTATCTCATGAATGAGATTCAACTTACAAAATTACATCAAATGCTTGGAAGATGCCTGAAACTATTTTTTTGGGACATCGACTCAATGTAGGAGGGGCTGGAAGTTTGAAAAGGTAGTGAAAAAAGGTATTTTTGACATTCTGCATAGATGCAGTTTTGATGTAGGAAACTCAGGATGTCGAGCGCCTTTTTGAAACTGTAACGTACGTGTCAAAAAGACGCGTCCCAATGCGGTCGACCGGCTTGGTTGAACAACCTATCGAGCTACTCTCCGGGTTGACTTAATCATCCATATATCCAATTATTTGAATGTTTAGGTCTTAACACAAGACAACGAGACAGTTTTTCGCCGTTTTGCTACATGGGTGTCTGATGGTTGGAATCGAATTGATTTTTTCATGCTGGCATGTTATTTCCCCGGTTAGTATATATCGATCAGCTTAATAGAAATATGCGTAGAATTAGTTTAAGTTGTCTTCTTCTTTCTTCATTGCCCGCTTTTCCGTGAGGGTTGCGGGGGCAGCAGCTCGAGATTAAGCCGCCTCACTTCGCGGTCTTCCATCACCCCCGTCATTTCGCTTGGGTGAAGTCCGAAGCGGTTCCATCCAAGATTCTCAATGTAATCGGTCCATTAGTTCTAGGTCGTCCAACTGGTCATCTCCCATTTGCTTTGGCAAGTAAAGCTGTTTGGGCAGTCTTTCCTGAGGCATTCTGCTTACATTGCCAAACCATCTAAGCTGAGATCTTTCAATTCGGAGAAGTAACGGCTCGATGTTGAGAGATTTTTGAATCTCAGAGCTGCGCACCTTGTTAAACAGTGTAACTCCTTCGATTCTTCGTAAAAACCTCATTTCGGACGCTTGCACTTGTGACCGCACTCTTTTGGTCATTACCCAAGATTCATGACCATAAGTGAGAATGGGGACAAAGACTGCTTTGAAAATTGAAAGCTTTGCCTTTTTCGACAATTCTCGTTTCATGACAACCGAGTAGTGCAAAGCTCGCATTACTGCACTATAGCCTTGCCTATTCGGGTATCGAGTTCTTCGTCTTGCCTTTCGTCACTCGTAAATGCAACCCCAAGATATTTGAACTTCTCTACCTGCTTCAGTGTCGCTCCATTCACTTGCAATAGGCACTGATCAGGGTTTCTTGAAAGATGAAGTACCTCAGTTTTGGCCGTACTTATTTTCATTCCGGCGGTGTTGCATGCATCTGCAAAGCTTTTTAATGCGCGCTGGAGGCCAGATTCTGTGGAAGAAAGCTGAACCAAATCATCTGCGAATAGCAGACGACTGATTTTGCAATTTCCAATTGTGGCACACTCATTAGCTTGGCTATATTTTTTGTCGATCCAATTTATGTAAACAATGAAAAGGAGAGGTGACAAAACGCACCCTTGCCGGAGTCCAACGCCCACATGGAACGGCTTTGATTGCCTGCCATTTACCCGAACACAAACCTTCGGTCGGCAGTAGAATGACTTAATGGCATGCAACAATTGACTATTAACGTCATACTCCTGCAAAATCTTCCAAAGTTTATCCCGAGGTACTCGGCCATATGCTTTTTCAAGATCGGCAAAGCATGCAAAGAGATCTTTGCCATACTCCCAAGATTTCTCAAAGATTTGCTTCAGAGTGAAGATTTGGTCCGTGGTGCTGCGACCCGGAAGAAAACCGCACAGACCATCTTTCAGTTTTGATTCCACTATTTCTCGGCATTTGGCATATACTTTTCCTGCCAAACTAAGGAGTGATATCCCTCTGTAGTTTGTACATTGCTTGCGATCTCCTTTCTTGAATATCGGAATAATCACACCTGTTTGCCAATCTCTGGAAGTTTTGCCAAGCTTCCACGCAACTTGACACACTCGCGTTAACCAGTGAATTCCTTCTCCAGTCAGCGCTTTCAACATCTCGGGTCTGATTTCATCTTCACCAGCAGCTTTTCCAAATTTTATCCCTTTGATTGCCGTTGCCACATCTGCTGCAGTGAAAACTTCGCCCCCCCCCCCCTAGATGTGTCATTTCGTGTGTGTCACGAGTCGATGCCTTTACAGGATTCAAAAGATCTTCAAAGTATTCTCTCCATCGTGAAAGGATTTCATTCTCATCCGTTAAAATGTTACCTGCAGAATCCTTGATGGAGTACGAGACACTCGATCTTTTGCCACGTAAACGGCGGATGGTCTGCCAAAATACTTTGTTTGCCGAAAAGTAGTTGGAATCCAACTGACGACCAAACTCTTCTCTCGACTTCTCCTTGGATTTCTTTACTGCCGAAGTTGCCGCTTTTCGCGCCTGAGTGTACCGGGATTGCAAATCAGATGACGATCTGTTCTGTAGCCAGGCCTTGAACGCATCTTTCTTTGCTCGAATAGCTTCTTTAACCTCTTGGGTCCACCAAGGTGTTCTTTTCTCACTATCGCCCGCCACTTTAAGCCGCTTTCGCCCACAATTTTCAGCAGCTGATGAAATGATTGCTGATCTGAACAGCAGCCATTCCTTCTCGATGTCTTCGGATACATCAGGAAGTTGTCTGAACTTAGATGATATACTGGATGCAAACTGTTTTCTTACTTCTTTGTCCTCCAAA
This sequence comes from Trididemnum nubilum, assembly GCA_963965965.1. Classification (NCBI taxonomy): domain Eukaryota; kingdom Metazoa; phylum Chordata; class Ascidiacea; order Aplousobranchia; family Didemnidae; genus Trididemnum; species Trididemnum nubilum. Next base: position 40,066,913 of record OZ014472.1, on the reverse strand, counting down.
GCGTCTCATTTGATCCGGTAGGTCACAGACGATCTGTTGGATCTCCTGTTTGGCCAAGATTTCGAAAGTCGCAAGGAACATACTACCAGATGGTGAACAGTTGACAACAGTGGTGCCGAAACAAGGGGGGAATTTATCCCCTTCAAAAATTTGGCTGTATCCCCCCCCCAGTAATTTGAATGGGTGTACGTCTCAACAAAAATTGGGGAAAAAAGTGTTTTATGTTTGATGAAGACCTTTTTTTTTTGGTCTTCACCGGAATTTGGGAAAAAAAGTATTCCATTTGCATTTTTTTGGTCTTCACTAAATTTCCAAACCTGAACAAAATTGTGGTCGAGGTTCATCCCCCCCAATGTTGAAAATAGGGCAAAATTGGGGTAAAATTGCAAATTATCCCCCCCAATACTCAACAAAGATCGGCACCACTGGTTGACAATTCAGCACCTGGCTTCACTCGAACGTCCAGCACATCAGAAAACAAATCTGACGAAACTATGCAAAAATCTATCAAAGATTTTTGATCCATACTAGGTCGATACCATGTATACTTGTGAACCTCTCTGTGCTGCAAAAAGGTATTCATGATGCGGAGTCCGTTGCTACAACAGAGCTGCAATAAATATCTTCCGTTCTCATTTAGTTCTGTGACTCCATGTTTTCCGATCACACCCTTCAAACGTATCTGAGTCTGTTCCAATATCCCCTAAAAGGACTTTAGATTCAATAGGTGATACTCGTAGAAGAGCACCATTTACTTCATCCACGAAGGCCTGATATTCACTCGTGGCATTGAGGACATATACCTGCAATAGGCACAATGACCGACCCAATACCTTGAGCTTCAACGAGCAGACCCGTGATCCCGAAGGAATCCGATCTGACTCTCAGTCTGACAAACGGGGGCTTGGGAGAATCCCACACTTGCTTGAGCTAATTTGTCACATTTTTGTTGATTCCGGTAAATAGCCTATCGTCTTGCGTATATTTCAGTACGCTTAATTTGCCATCGTTCAATGTTAAAGATACATGGAGAGTTAAAATATATTTGTACAATCCCAGTCAATAATAAGTTGTACATGTACATTCTCAATATATTGTGTCAATGTTATTCTACAAAACAATGCTTTTTTGCGTTTCCTTAACTTGCAGGGATTTCATAAAATTAAAAAAAACTAATATATTTGTTGGAAAAATATAATGTTTATTGTCTTGATATATTATGGATCAAAAATCTTTTTATTAGAGTCAATTTATTAGAGTAGATTAAATCTTTTTATTAGAGTCAATCAATTTATTAGAGTAGAGTAGTTTATTGTCTTGATCTTGGTCTGGAAAACAGCTGTTAGACAACCCTAAACTAAATGAATCAGTTACTATGAAGATCCTGGAAAGCATCTTACTGTATGTCATCTAATCGAAATGAAGTAATGGCGAAGGCCGTGAAATGCAGCACCTCGATTTTAAGCTACCACCGAAACCTCCACGGAAAAGCAAGAAATCGAGAGAGAAGAGTTTTCGAATTTTTAAGCTGGAATGTCGTTGTAATGAATGAGTTTATTTGACTATGGAAATAAATTGGCTTATTTCATCGTTGAAATATATTATTTCATTAACAAACAACTTGTTTACTTGTCCAATAAACGTTTACGATTTTGAAGCTGCGTATAAACCAGAACGTGTTTTCTTTGGTCATTTATGAACTTACAAGAATTGTGATTTATTAGCTCAATGGCAAATTTTTAAGGTCGTATTTTTACTCAAAAAATTAACTGAACTGCTTTGAAGAAATACAGGCTGGTTCTAATTGGCCTTTGAATTGATGAGTTCGAATGCTTTTTGTTCAGGCAAGTTTAATGATACTGATAGACCGTGGACTATTACTAGATTGGAAAGGGACAGTTTTGTCTTTTTTTCTTCACGGTTCATTTGTTGTAGAATATACCGAATCGACCAATTAGGGCAGGGGCGTCCAACACACGGCCCGCGGGCCGCAAGTGGCCCCGCCAAAGGTTTCGAAGTGGCCCACGTTAAGTTTCCTACATTGGTTGTTTAATTAATCCTTACGCGCTGACACGATATTGTGAGTTATAGATGCGAGTCCTTGATTTTTATTAGATTGGTTCTTTGGAGAACACCACTAAATCCATTGGAATTGGTGGGCTGAAGACCTTTTTTTTTTGGTCTTCACCTGATTTTGGGCAAAACAACCACCCAATCTGAGTGAAGACTTTTTTTTATTTATTTTTGGTTTTCACCTAATTTTGGGCCCACAAAAGAAAAATCCCACAAAGTAAATTTTGGCCCTCGAAAATTTTGGAACAGCAAATCTTGACCGTGACTGAAAGAAGTCGGACACCCTTGATTTAGGGTGACTTTCTCTTCACCGTTCAGTCGCTTTACTAATTTGTTCAATGAAAATCAGTCAAATATTCGTGACCGCAGAAATCCATCGCACCAAGAGCAAAAATTTTTTTATTCAATGCTCTTCTCTTTTTCTGTACCGGTCTGTTTCTACTCTAATAAATACTCGTAAAGAGTCTGTGGGTAGACTGATAGTAAATTAAATATATAAACTTTCTTTGCTTGTAGGAAAAGGTTTGGATTGGTTTTGCGTAGCTTTAAGTGTAAACGTGCGAATATACAGTCTGGTTCAAGTAAACTGTATTGAGATATGCTTACAGTTGGTTGTTACAGGTGTGGCATTAACTTTTTTGAACGATCCAATTCGACCAGATGGTTACGTCATCAAAATCTTCTTTTCCATGACCTTAATCTTCATGATGATTAGATGCTTTCAGCTTTATCTTGCTTTTCCGTTTCTTGGTCCGAAAATCTACATGCTGAGAGAAATGGTAAAAATTTGCCCTATCCCGTTTTCTATAATTTAGAGCATGAGGTTCGTTCGTTCAAATATTCTTAAAAAATTAGTCCATAGGATCAGGCCTTTCTTCCAGTTAGGAGCCGAATTTTGTGGACAAGCAATGATTTGTTTTTCTTTACCTCAGTTAGAATTGGGTGAGGCATTATCACCTCACCCAAAATAGGCCAACCATTCATCAACAACCATTTATCAATTGTTGATGAATGTTGATGATTGTTGATGAATGGTTGGCCTGTTTTACGTAATTGGTGATAAAATGTTGATGAATACAAATTTGTTGATGAATGGTTGCCTATTATACGTAAATGTAAACGATCACTCAGGAAGGCTGACAACATTTGCTTCGCGATGCGTCGCGCCCAACTTAAACGTACCTTAATTGTTATTGAAAACCATACATTAAAGCTGAAATACTCCAGAACAATCAAGTGTAAGCGCGAGGTTATTGTTTAGAGTACCTTCAAATTTAATCTTTTACTTTAAGAAAGTTTCCTGTCTCAGCTTGTGTGTGGTAAACTTGAACTTTTTTAGATAAACGACGTACGCACATTTATTAGCATCATGGCTCTCGTCTTTTGCAGCTATGGAGTCATCATAGGAAGTTTCAGTCAAAAGACGAAGTAATAATTTTTTAAATATAATATAAAGGTTGATTTATCATGATAACCTGATGATCACAAATCTAATTTCGGAATAAATGGGGGGAATTTTAAATGAAGTTATTAATCTTTACCTTAGGCGTAGCCAAATTGTCCCAGATTGCCCCAATTGAAATGCCATCAATGATAAAACTGATGACAACAAAGCCTATTGTTTCTTCAGTTTCAGTTTCTTTTAGCATTTTTGCGTATGGCAGTACACGTGTACAATATTAATTACCAATAATATTTAAAAAAAATAAGACCTGGGGGCCAGGCCCACTCAATTCAAACTTTTACCTACCAATTTAAATTTGTAACCCGGGAGAAACTTAGGGTTTTTGTCCTAAAAGTAACAACCACAGGCCCTCTTTTAACCTTTTCATAAACGTAATGCTATAGCATGATTAGTAACCATCAATTTTTACCAACTTCAAATAATGATCCACCTCCACCTCACCAGTTTTTACGCGACAAAATATTTTTTTTTTAAATAGCTAGAAAAAATGCTTATTGAACAAATTATTGAATTTGAAATGAGGGGGCCTGGTTCCCCTGGTCGTACATGAATTCCTAAAACTGGTTATTTTCAAGACAAAACAAAAATCTCCAAGGCAAATATTCGGATAAATTATTATTTATTGCTAAAAATATTGCAAGAGGTAAAGTGCATTGCTTCCTTCCTTTTTGGCCTAATCACTTACAAAATTTAACGCAAGATTTTAAACCCAAGAATGCAAGAGTTTAAACATATTTTAAGCTTGATCTGTAAGTAAAGGGAGGACAGAATTATGAACAGTTTAATTTTTTTTAGTTGGCTTTCAAATCTGGTTCTTTCAAATGGCTCTAAAAACGTGCGAAATGTGATCTAAATGGCATTAAAATAGCTACTTTTTCCAAAAAAATACAAAAAATCCCCAGAACTCCATAAACTCTGGCAGCTATGATACGTTTGAGTAACCTTAGGTTGCTCACCATGTCTCCTCCCAATTTAGACATTTTTGGAAAATTTTTTTGGCTTTTGGTTCACGTCCTTCCCAGGCGCCGGTTTCTGATCGTCCAGTTTACAGCATCTTTCTCCAATGAAAAGTCACTCTTTTCAAAAATTTCTGACGACGTCATTGCATGTGATTTGCGATTTGCCCCCCCCCCCCCAATCTAAAATCCTGGCTACGCCAGAATTTTTACAACGCATCATCGATATATTATATCGATGAGAATAACGTCGTGGTCAATAATTTTTTTTCTCTAACCCTGTTTTGCATGGTGGAAAACATTTTCGCTCCCCTCTCGTTTTTTTGTGATAAATCCCTTTAAAAAATTTTTTTTCTTTTAAATTAATTTAACTTTAAGTAAAACTTCACTGCAAATAACTCCTGAAAATTTGAAATTGCTAAGGTAACAGAAAATTTCCCGATTTTTGAGGTTTTCTGTAGTCACTTTCCGAAGTCTGAGCATTTTGGGGAGCAATACTTAACTAAAATGACGTCACAAGACATTTTTTGTGACGTAGGCTACTAACTTGACTGAGGTATTTCATAATTCTGTAAAAGACAAACCTTTGTACAAAATTAAAACCGCTTGTGAGGTTATCTCAAAAATGAAGTCGTTTTTTAAAAACATAGCTGTGACGTGATAATGATGACGTCATCAACTCAAAAACCAATTATTCGGTGCATACCAGCACGCATGCCAAATTTGGTGTTCCCATAACTTTTGGTTTAGGAGTTACAGTAGATAAGGGGAGCGTTTTTGCTTACATCAAATCAATTAGTATTTAAACATTTAAAAATAGCGTTTGCAGGCAAATCTTTTATGGGTCTGTTGGTTGACACAAATTACTGATAAACCTTGGCGAGTGAAAGTTTTTCTGTGTTGATTTTATTATAGTGAAGCGTAGTCAAGCATATTTGTGTTAAACAAGCAAACATTCGCTCACTACCTTGCTTCATTACGATTTCCAGCCAGTGTACATTAGTCTTAATAGCAAAACAGCGCAGAAAACAACGAAATGTTTGCTTTTTTGTTCAGGCTGTGTTGTGTAAGAGAAAGTTAGCCAAACATGCACGTCATTGCTCCGCTGAAATTAATTCAGTTTCAACTTATTTGGAAAAAGTTTTACGTGACTGTCTTTGCACGAGAGCTATTTTTTCTTAACTTTATGACTCACTAAATTTCGGTTTAGGACAAATTTTCATCAAAATTTTTATTTCTCAGCAATAAACTACAAACCAAACCAGTCGTTAGAAGGTAAACTCTGGACTGTGCAGTTCAACTGTCAACCTTAATTAGGCTGATTGCAATCAAGCAAACAATAATTTTTGTTCTACTGTAAAGTTTTGGGCTAGAAATGTAAAGATGAATTTTCAAACTGCAACAAGTTGTAATCAGAACAATGCTACTTTCGTTATGTTGTGTTTGTCAGACTTTTGAATTCGGGTCGAGTTTTGTTTACCCTATGTTTACTTCCGCAACCTACATGCATATACAGTACGTGAATTTATTTTCTCAATGCTAACAAAACATAGTTCACGTATTTACAATGACCTAACACGTTCCAAAGTTTCGATTCTTACAGGGTATAAAAATTGCAATATAACGCTAAAAAGCCTTATTTTTAAGGAATTATGCAAACGTCACCAGCACGGAAGATTTTGTTGTCAGGGTCTACAATCACATTTGGAGAAAGCCTTACTGGCAAATTTATGGTGAAGCACTGGATGATGCAACAGAACATCAGGCTGGTAGGTGATAAAACGTCGGAGTCAATTTTATTCATATATTTATTAGTTTGTTTATTTACTATAATTTATTTATTTATTAATTTGTATGGTTATTGTTTTTGACTGTTGTTCTGTTTTTTTTTATTAATTAATTTCAAGCTTATGTTTTTACGTAAAGGGGTAAAGCATCCAGCTGGGATTATATGCAAAAGATAAAGAATAATCTGAACCATATCTTCACCAAACTTCACCAGTTTACGATTTAGTGTTTCTAACATATTTTATTTCAAACTGAGGAGATCCCCCCACAGGGTTGCCAGTTAAAATTTCATTCTGCCTAAAATATGTTTATTGTCTAAGTTATCTTTCACATTGGTTTAAAAGCTCCTGAATGCAAGCCTTCTTCAGCATGAATTGGTGTTATAACAGACGTACTTTGACAGTTTAAATAGTATAAATGAATTCTCAAGGAAATTAGATCTTAAATGGCCGGACTGTTGGGATGATCTTTTAAATTAGAATGAAATATTTTAGAAACGACAGATCGCAGAAAACTGAAATTTAGTGTAAAGATGTTTTAGATGTTTCTTTATCTTTTGCACATAATCCCTGGTGGATGCTTCACCTCTTTTAAAACTAATGCAATTACTCTGGAGCGATAGAGACTAAACTGTTTTGTTTTTTGTTGGCAAGGCACATTATTTTTCTCTAATTTTATTAAAAAGTGCTTTTTAACATTCTAATGGGAATAAAAACGTTGAGAATAAAGGAATAGTACACAGTACTAAAACTTCAAAAAACATTAATTGCTTAATTTATTATTGCAAGTGCTTATGACTTTTGTCATTTTTTTTTTAACTACAAGTATAAGTAATACGAAGACTACTAAATGGTATTTATCTTTTTGCATCTCCACTTTTAAAACGACATTAGTTCTTTGTTTGCTTTTTTCTTTTTTTTTCAAAAACAAATCAATGCAATCAAAAACTTTTTCTGTGGCAGTTAGATCAGTAGCGTGGCCGAAAGTGCAAAGGCGTGTTTTTACGACAACCTTGATCACATGATCTGGGTTCAACCCCCACCCTGGTCGCGTTGTTGGTCCTTGGATAAGACTATTTACGATGATTATCTCTGCTTGGTGGCTTTGAACAAGCAGAAAATTCACTGGACAAGAATTCGAAGATAACCACAGGAACATTGAATCACTGGAAACTCCTAACCAGGTGCGGATTCCTCCGATGACAAAGTAAGCCGTTACTGCAATAAAAAGTTTGCGAATTATCTAATAGTTAGCGTCTTACGCTGTCCGCTGACAGGAGGATAAATATGCACAACAACCACAACAAGTAGCTGAAAGTCGGCTTTGCTTTAGTAACTTTCTATTCCAACGTCCACCTCTACTGTCTAAAATTTTAGCGAATTTGATCATAGCCTGGCATTTTTTACTTGTGTTTATCTTTGATAGATTTCCGCAACTTCGCAATGACGCTAATTACTGCTTTTTACGTTTTGTTTGTTGATTTGTTAATGGTCAACCTTCTCATTGCTATGTTCACGTAAGTACTGTAACGCTGGGAAATTTTTAATCCTTTTTTATACGGAAAGATGGAGCAAAAAGTTCCCTCTTTTAATTGTTTTAAAATAAATCTCTTCAGAAACAAACTTTTTGTTTAAAACCAATTTGACTTTAAGTCAAATTTCTTCAAAAATAGTTTCTGATAATTTAAAGTTGCTGAAGTACGGGGAAGTTTTCCAGTTTTAAAGTTTGTCGAAATCCCTTCAGAAAGGTTTGGTCATTTTTTTGGCTTTTTTTATTTTAAATGACGTCTCAAAACGTTTTCGCAATCGCTTTGTCTGGGGCATATTATGATTCAAAATCAAAAAGCAAACCTTTGTACAAAATAACGTCATTTTTGTCAAAATTGCCGTAATGTCACAATGATAACGTCATCAACTCAAAACGTAATTTTTTCAAAAAATTTTAGTGAACACCTACCCACATGCCGATTTAGATGTTTTTATGACTTCTAGTTTTGGAGTTAGATATGAGGGCATTTATGCCCCTTACGCGTAAAATCGTTTGGTCAAATAGCTTGTGTAAGTACCCCCGGCGTACCGCCTTTTCTGCGTGCGGTACCTCATTACCAGCCTAATTATTTGATAAATTAATCTACGATACGCTCGTAAGCTAATGATTGCACGCCCAGTAAACTGCTAGGCTAATAGAGTATTTAATCTCTTGATATGACATTTTTGAAGTATTAATAGACAAGACAGTACAAGAAAAGACAAATAGAACCATTTACTGTTCCAAAAAATTTCTGCAGTCGTAATTCAAGTTCGCTCGGAAAAAAAAAATTTGGGGGTTACTTTTTAAGCCAGATTAATTGTGGCTGCTTTTTTTCTGAAAAATTCCGGCGTATTAAGTTGAACTTCGCGCGTGGCATGCGCTACAGTGCTTCTAACTAAGCAACAGTGTATGTATTTAGATAATATTATTCTTTTTGCAGTTATACATTTGATAGCATCCAAGAAAATGCAATTTTGTACTGGAAATTTCATCGCTTAGACGTTATCAAAGAATTCTGGGATCGGCCGTGGCTTCCCTCTCCTTTCATTATTATTGAGGAAATCGCGAGAACAATTCAATGGTTTACAAATCGAAAGCATTTGCGCAACCAAGCATTTAGTAAGTTCCAAGATTTGTTTACATTAAATGAAGCACACATTTTTCAAAACAATTGGATATATTAGAAAAAAAAACATCTTTTGGATAAATAGATTACAAGTAATCTGCTTTAAAATTTTCTCTAACTCTTCGTTATCGAGACCTTTTTGAAACCCTGATGTCAACCAGATTCTGAGTCTCTTGGATAAGCTATAAAAAAGTATCGGTTCTGAAGTTTTTTGTTGCTTTTAAGATCATAAAATTAGCAAAAGTTTTGTCGTTGAATTTCAAATACACAATGCTGGTACGCTTTGTGCAGTAAATTATAAAATCATTGTATAAAATGCTGCAACTTACGTTTACCAATATTTGAAACGTTGATTAGCAAAGCGCTTGTTTGTAGAGTCCATCAGGTTCAACATCTTTTAATCAATTTTCTAATATTGTTGTGAAGGGCTAAATAAGTAGATGTGGAGAATAGCGTCTTATTGCAGTAAAAGATCACTGAATTCTAATTAAATCTTTATTCACCAGCTCGTTGTCAGGAGACAAGCGAAGGGATGTTTCGGTCTTCAAAACAAGCTGCACCTGCAAACCTGTCTCTATACCACACACGGTGTAGGCTTCACACTGCCCCTTTAAATGCTAAAAGTCTTGTAGGGAAGCTGTGAATACCAATTTTTATAGACTTTAGACCCGATTTGGAACCGTGCTCGAGTCTAATATTTCAGTAGCAAACGCTTTATCCATTCGACCTCTATCCGGTTTACAATGATGTTATAGAGTGGACGGTAACAACTCACCAAGAAGAGATGTTGAGGAACTTTGAAAAAGAAATTCAGTTACTAATGATGGAAAAGCAAAAAGAAGAAGAAGACAAGCAAAGAGCCATGTAAAGATTTTTGTTCCATATTTAGCTGAGCAATGACAGAAAAATGCAACTTGGTTAAATACTTATACTGTAATTTGAGAATATTATGACAATAAAAACACTTGTAAAGATGTTTTGGGATTTCACCATCGGTTTATGATAACAACAAAACTATTGCATGATATAACTGCACATGTAGTTTTGTAATTTTTTAAAGTACAGCTGTGTAATGTACAGATATATTAGAATATTTACAGTACTTTGTATTGAGTCGTTCGGTCTTCAAATCAAGCTACTACCTGCCTATACCACGCACGGTGGAGGCTCATAAAAGCTCCATAGCGCTGCTTTGGCATCGAGCACTATGTAGGTGCTGTGACAATGTTTACTCGTGGAACTTTTGAAATTTACGGTACTGTGTAATCATTTCTAGTAAAAATAGCCTCTGTTTTTTTTTTCAGGCACAATGACATAAGGAAAATTTTGCAACAAAAGATCGACATTGAAAAATAAATTAAGCAACAAGTGATAAAAGTGGCAGAAATCTTGCTCCTCTACAACATGCAATAAAACGCATCAAGTAGGCCTTCCAACCAAACGACCATCGGACTAGACAAATTTGAACCAAGCAAGCCAACCGGTAGCAATTTTTCGAAAGCACTGCCCTGTATTTGAGGGTTTGGTGCCCCTCACCAATTTTGGATGAATGAAACAACCCGTTAGCTTTTTAATTTATTTTTTGGTTCATAAACAGTCATCTAAGTCTATAGTTTTTTGTTTGAAATTCTCGTACTTTTACTTTTATACTGTAGATTTATTACTTGACTTTTGAAAATTTTCGAGTAATTTTTTTTTCAATTCTGATACCAACAATACAGCATTTTCGCATGTTCTTTGTACCAATATTTCTGATTCTACATCAATGTTTTTTTTGATAGTGAAATTTCATGAAAGTTTCTGTGGCGCTTACGTGAGTAGTTTTAGTGCCTTTGCGTACGTACTTGATAGTAATTGTTGTCATTTTACCAGTTTAATTGATATCCGAATACTACCATGGTTTCCGTTTTGGTTTTCACAATTTTTTTGTTTTTTTCTCTTGTACAGTATATAGTTTAGCGACTAGACCTTGCGTGAGAAATTTGATGTTTTAATTGCTTCGGCAACTACATTACGTGTTTAGTTCATTTTCTATTTTTGCATTATAATTAGTCTGTTTTACAGAGTTTTCGTGTTTTACTTCTTTTAATTGCTTCGACATAACGCATACTGTCTGTATGAAATCGTAACATGGTATTCGTAACACCCCACATGAAGCAATGAGAGAAATGTTGAATAGTTTGCTGCTGACTTAAATTACAGTAACTTCAATAAAGTATCATTATTATCACATACTATTTTAGTTGGCTGGTTGTATTTGTGCCCTGTACTATATACAATATTATGAAAAGCATTCTAGTCTCAGCCGCAAAAAGGCTTATTACAGCTATTATTATTATACTTTTTGATTCTTTTTTCAATGCCCTCTTTCTGTGAGGATTGCATAGGGAGCAGCTTGAGGTTATACACTGCCACGCTCCTGTGAACGATATTAATGGCCCACTTTACCAAATAGAGTTTTGTACGGTGGAAGTGCGCCTACAAGAACTTCCAGGTCGTCATTCAGCGATGTTCCTACGGTGTTTGAGTCTTGGGCAGAGGACTTTTTCGACAAATGAGCGACCATATCCACCAACCATCCCTAGTGCCAACTCTTTCAATGTACGATTATTTAAACTACATTTTATTCATCAACTTGCCTTGGCCAGGAGACAGCGAAGAGACCATTGCGTGTACCAGTCAAGCCGCCATTTGCCCATCTGTCTACCACACGTGATGGAGGCTTCACACTGTCCTTTTTTATTGCTGAACGTCAAGCAGGGAAGCTATGAATACCAATTTTTGTAGTTTTTGGTTTGACTCGACCTGGAATCGAATCCAGGTCTAGCGCTTCGGTAGCCGACGCTCTATCCACTCGGACTGTTGATCTGTAACGTCAATGTGCCCGACATTTGGAAAAGCAATTGGAGAAAAGGCAGAATATTCGTACTGGTACTCGAGATAATGTCGCCCACTGACGTGCACAGCAATATAACTGCAAAAAATCCGCAGTACATTGTACGAGTATTTCTATCAACTATGTAATCAATATGTTGTTCTTTCACTTCATTGGTCAACAGAGGTCAGTCAAAATTAATAATAATCAAAAATGGTATGAAAACATGCTTGGTAGCTAATGGTAATTACTGAAAACAATTATTACCTATTGTAAATGCTGGAAAAAATACTGTAAATTACAATGTCGTGCAAAATAAACGTTGAAAATAATCGTTGGTCTCGTCAGTGTTCGATGCATGGTAATTAGGTTTGTAATGACTAAACAATTTCGAAATATAACAAAACTATAATCTCAACTATTTTATAAATTTTCGAATTTCATTGTCTAGTGAACAGAAAAATAAAGCTAAACGAAGTTGTTGCGAGCAAGCAAAAAAGAGTTAGAGTCTCAAAAGTCTAGATAAATTCAAAAACTTTGCTCTCGTAACTGTATCTCATTCAGGGTTGGAAAAGTTATGATTGTTATTAAAAAAATTGTAATTAATGACACGATTTTGCTGTAATTATAAACGTTAATGAAAACTTTCGAACTTCGATAATTGCAATTGTAATTATACATTTTTATGCCAATTTTATGAATTTTCGATTACTTAGTATAACCATTCACCTGTTAACTACACGATGATAACAAAATGAGCTTGAACAATATCAATTTATTTCAAGTTCCAATAAGTTGTTAACGTTTAAACCAAGGCTAATCAAATTTTTGTCATGCTTTTCTTGAACCATAAAAAGTTGTTGTTTCTCACAAGCTGTAAAAGTTTGTTGACAACTATTTCATTAATTTATTGACCATTTCAAAAATTTGTTGACAACTATTTCAATATCATCTTCATTGCGGACATTAGAGCAGCTGATATCAGCTATTTCCTGATTTATTGTAATTACAGTAGTTCAGCTTGTATCAATTTTCAAATAACTAAATCTTGATTAAAAAAATAGCATGTTGTTTGGACCTTGTATTTTTTAGTTTTGTTAACAGCTCTGATTTGCATAGATAAAGCCATGTTCTAATTGAGATGATGTGTTTTTGTCTATAAAACAAAAAAAATATTAAAAAACATTAACGTTTCTAAGAATGACACGTTAAAGTGTTAATTGAGCGGCCTGCAAAACAGTAAAATGATACAGCGACAAAAAAAAATTCCTCATAACAAGGAGAAGAAACAATTTTACATATCAATGCAGGTTGGAAAAGTAACTAAATTGATTTCTTTTTTTTTTTAATAAATATTGCTACTATTTGGAGAATTAACAAGATTTGTGGTTTCATAAAACACAAAAACAGGAATTAGCCATCTTTGAGCAGCGAGATAGTTGACAATAAATATATTTGAAAAAAAAATGAGAGTCCAGTCTACATAGGTTTTGGCATTTTTAACTTACGTGACGTAATATAATACAAGTCATTCACAATCATGTACTCGATGAAATGCATATAAATGAATTAATGGTATTTTTATTTTGAAGGTGATCAATAATCAAACAAAATAAGAACTTAGTCAAAATAAAGACATTCTATCTCTTCATAAAGAAATTCCGAGCATTTTGGCCAAGTAAATTACCAGATTGTTAAATATATAACAGCTGGTGTAAGCTTGTAAATTTTCTTCAGCAGGCCAAAAATGCCTTTTTCAGCACGGCAAAGCAGTGCAAAGAAAAGACAGCGCGAGAATGGAACGAGGCTTCTTCGAGTGAGTAAATTTTGTAGTTTTTGGTTTGACTTTTTGTAGTTAAAATTTTGTAGTAAATTTTGCAGTTCCGAGCATTTTGGCCAAGTAAATTACCAGATTCTAATTCTAGTTGTTTGTGTTTTGAGTTATTTCTATTTTTTGTGCTATTTCTGTTTTTCAGAGTGCTGGAAATTTGACTAGTTTCTTCTGTTTGAATATTTTTTCAGGTTTCTTTGGAAAACTTTGTGAGCCTGACGCCCGGATTTAAAAAAAACTCTTACGGTGAAATACAGTTTCGAGGAACTGGAAGTCGTTCAACTTACGCTCCGGTAAGTTTTTAAGAAAAATTGCTAGTTTTTTCAAGCCCACACTGGCTAAAATTTATGTTACTGTATTTTATTCAAAACTGTAGCAATACACACCAAGATTGTTTTTAATTTGTAAAGTTAGCAAATACGCTTATTTTGGTGACCGTCTTTGTTATTTGGAGTACAGTCGATACAAGTGTACTCCAAAAACAAAAATAAAACATTTTTTTATAGTTTTCTACCACTAGTTCAAGCAATCAGTCAAACTTAAAACTTCATCAAAAGTTAAAACTAAAAACTTTCGTCCTTGCAAATCTAAAAACCGGTATATTAGAATTTCAAAAGGACGACTACATCATCATAATGTTATTCTCTTTGCAGTTCTTCACGTGTCAAATCGAAACTGCACCACAAGATGTAGTGGAATTAATGAAGGAGCACTGGCTGTTGACGTATCCCAAAGTTCTCATTTCGGTACACGGTGATTTTCCAAAACGAGATTATTCCTGGAGAAATGTGATGAATGAGTCTATCATTTTTACGAGTGGCTTCTCTCCTTCCCATCAGAACTTGTACAATTCTTCGACTATTGCCATAATGAGTATAAACACAGTTAAAGATCGAGAAGCTCTATACTCCAAATCAAATAAGGTAATAATGCCATTGCAATTGCCGAACTATGGCACATACAGTATGTACTATAAAGTCATGATGTACAGCATAGTCAAGTACAAACTGTTTGATAATTTGTTTTCATGAATTTTGTCAGTTAGTAAATATCTAAACATATTTTTAACTGTGGCTGAGTTCATTTAGATTCATGAAAGGCATGTAATTTATTTACAAAACCAAACTTTGGGAGTTTGAAATTACTTACGTTCTTCATCAATATTGTGGTTGAACATATTTTGCGTTTTGTTAGAGGTTTGTTACTCTATACTTCTGTATGTAACTGTGTTACACATTTTTTTACACGACTTTGAAATGTTATTCAGGGTCTGTTTCCCGCCGTTTATCATGCAACAAACAAGACGACAGATCATCAATTGAGGGTTCTTGATCCAACGCACACTCACTTCATTTTTGTTGAAGGAGAAAGCGCAATTGAAGTAGCAGAGTTTCGAAGTAAACTGATATCGTACCTTGCTTCAATTCCTGTTGACGTGGATTCCAGTGCAACTTCATGTAAGTCGTTTACTGAAGAGGATTTCATTGTATCAGCCAGTTGGTCGAGCTGTAACGCGTTCGTCTCTGGAGCGGGAGGTCTGAGGTATAAATCTAGGGACTGTCAAATCGGACACAGTGTTGCCAACGGCTCGCCACCCATGCGGAATTTCATCAAAAGGAACTGTGCTGCCTGCAGCAAACGCAATGATGCGGGAATGGGCCCCGCCAACTCGCTTCCAGTTATACAGCGAGTATGATAAACGATTTGGTTTGATTTCACTACAAGGTAGCGCCATGTAAATTGTTCAAAAAAATAAGACTACTTAATCTCGTTTATACTGAAGCTTCTTTAACTATTCACTTTTTTGGAAGTTTTATTGTCTATTTTTTATTTTTTCCTCTTTTCGCAAAAAGCAAAACAGCAAAGTACCCGAATTTACTGCCGCAACCGTGCTAAATGTAATAGAACTATAGGACATCTTGTCTGTTTGATTGGTTGATGCTGCTCGACTTTTTTTCTCTTGATGAGAGAACAGGACCCGAAAGAAAAGCTACTTCTCAAAATCTAAACTGGGCTAAAAAGCTCAAAAGAAAAAATTAGCATTTTTAGTGTTTGGGAAACTTAGAGAAAAAAAAAAGAGAAAATATCCTACCAAAGGCGGCCAAAGCTGGAGAATATCCAATGGTCGCCTTCAACTAGCTGCAAAGATTACGCGGCTTCACTATACACTATCCCGAATTACAGTATTCATGAGGTGTATGTACAGCGGTTATACTCAGGTTTTCTACGCTTCTGTAAAGTTGCAATGTTACGCTGATTACCATCTTTCGTTTTGTCTGCTCTTGCAATATCTTACAAAACATAATATTTAATGCGTTAATATGGTATTGCAAATCTACTTCTTTGCCTAAATTATAATATTTTGTGCCCGTACCGATTAATGTTGCAATAATCACATTCTACCAGCATCGCAGATAGAAAACTGCAATGACCGACTAAAGAGCGCGAGTAACAAACCATAATGAGATGCATTTTTGCAGTCGTGACCATCCCGGTAGTATCTTTTCTTGTATCGGATGACCTAGAAGCACTTTTGACATTTTCTCGAGATGTGGCAGCAGGTTACCCTGTTGTTATAGCCGCTTCAGCCCATCATTTCGTAAAGTCAATAAATGAAGCCGATTCTTTCGCCATTGATCTGACGGAGTAAGCAAGTTTGTTTTTGTTTTTTTCGCTAGCCAAAAGTTTTTGACGTGTAAGTCGTTGCAATGTCTTAGGTTTTTTCACTGTAATTATCAGGGGGTCTATTACAAACCCAAGTCGCCATCAACATAAGAGTGACTGATTGTTTTGTTGCAATTTGATAGTTAAGTGACAATCAGAAATTTGTACTGGACGGAGTTTTTCTTTCACTACTTTTCTCGTCACCCTGAACTAGCCTAGTTTTGCGAAATATTTGCGCATGATATCAATCAATCAACAAAATTTATTTAATTATGTTACCCAGAATCAGTAGCGTACGCAGGATTTTCGAAAGGGGGGGGGCTAGGAAAATCAGAAAATTTGAAAAAATTTTTCCACCCAAAATCAGTCCGTTTTCCTGCCCAACATTAAGTGAAAACAAAAACATAAAAAAAGGTTTTCACTCAAATTTAGTCCGCTTTTTGGCCCAAAATTTGGTGAAGACCACAAAAAAGGTCTTCGCCCACCGTTAGTGTGCTGAAACCTTGTGCCCAAGTTACAAAAGGGGGGGCAATGCCGCAATTTTGCATACTATTCTATGCTAAATATGCTATCCTGGCGATCCAAAGGGGGGGCATGGCCCAATGCCCCCCCTAAATACGCCCCTGCTCAGAATAGAAAAAGCATTACTAAGTCAGATTGTTGTAGCGCACATGTTAGGAAATCGAAACATAAAAGCACTACAAAGACGTGTAAAAAGTCGCAACAAACTGTAAATATCTAAATAATTTATCTGAGCACTAGTAAGAAGGTTGCGAATGGATCTAGCGGTCTTCGAGCCAAGCAGCTACCTATTGTTTAAATGAAGTCATTGGGGCATTATTACTGATGACGCAATCAATAATGACTGAGGTATGGAGCATTGGAAAGTAGACCAAATAATTAATAACACCTAATTAAACATTTTTTTATTGCAAATTAAATTGTTTGTTGCGTAAGGACTTAAAAGCTAAAGGAATTTCATTCCCAATTTTGACTCCCATATACATTATACTTCTTTGCAATCGATCAGTGGAATACCAAGGGATTAGGAGAGTAAGGCTGCATGAGAAGTTGACTGCTCTGGTGATTCGTGTAGATATTTGAATAGACTTTTTAAAGAGGGGCGATAGTAGTGAAGGAAGATGGGAATGAAGGTTGCGATGATAAATTTTGGAGGTTTCACGGTTAACCAAGTCCGATAGTTTGATTACATTAATTTGAAAGGAGAAAGAAGTTACGTGATCTCGATATTTGCCACCAGCAACAAGTTTGACTGCTTTGTTTTGCAGCGAAGCCAGTTTGTTCAGATATGAGGGAAATGTGGAACCCCAAATGGCTAAACAATATAGCAAATGAGAGTGTACCACGGCGTAATATAATTTCAGAAGAGCCGGTTTTGGTAAACACGATTTTAGTTTAGCAAGTATACCGACTACGCGGGATATTTTTTGTTCCAGGTATTTATGGGGTGCCATGTGTAAAATTATTTTTCAAAAAAGTCTACTGTTTTTTAGGCATATTTAAGACGAAGATTTTCTGATATAAGAAATTGGAATTCCTATTTATGAAATAAGAAAATTCCAATTCCAATATAATAAATAAGAACACTTTCTGATTTAACTTTCCGATTTAACTTTCCAATTTAACTTTCCAATTTAACTTTCCGATTTAACTTTCCGATTTAACTTTCCAATTTAACTTTCCGATTTAACTTTCCGATTTAACTTTCCAATTTAACTTTCCGATTTAACTTTCCGATTTAACTTTCCGATTTAACTTTCCGATTTAACTTTCTGATTTAACTTTCCAATTTAACTTTCCGATTTAACTTTCCGATTTAACTTTCCGATTTAACTTTCTGATTTAACTTTCCGATTTAACTTTCCGATTTAACTTTCCGATTTAACTTTCCGATTTAACTTTCCGATTTAACTTTCCGATTTAACTTTCCAATTTAACTTTCCAATTTAACTTTCCGATTTAACTTTCCGATTTAACTTTCCGATTTAACTTTCCAATTTAACTTTCCGATTTAACTTTCCGATTTAACTTTCCGATTTAACTTTCCAATTTAACTTTCCGATTCAACTTTCCGATTTAACTTTCCGATTTAACTTTCCGATTTAACTTTCCGATTTAACTTTCCAATTTAACTTTCCGATTTAACTTTCCAATTTAACTTTCCGATATAACTTTTTGCTTGGCAACACTGAATGAAATTGGCGGGAACTTGTTTTGGAAGTTTTTCGCTAAACCAGTGGTCAAGGCTCCTGAGAGTTTTGTGATGTGATCATATGAGTGGTGACTTGTGTTAAAAAAGGCAAAGAGAAATTGAAGTAAGGGAAGCCATGAAAATTGAGCATAGCCAAGCAGTATGCGTCAAAATTCTCGAGAGCTAGCAGGACGGCTTGGCAATAGCATGAGTTATTCTGCCTACACATACTGACTAAAAGTTAAACTAGGCTAAATGTGTAAAAGAAAAATTATTATATGATTGACAAGTGCCAGACTATGATAGGATATCAAGTACTACAGAGTGCTAGACAGTGTGAAATAGCCTCATTAAACTTTAGGCCTATGCATTGTTTATTTAAAAGTAGTCAATATTTTTATTGCTGAGAATTTTGTGACTTTGCAAGGTTAGAGATATTTTTCAAATATTCTAAAAAGGCATAGACAAAAGTAAGTGTTGAGCAAATGGCAAACTAAATTTGCATCTGTTTTTATTTAAGACTTAAACTTATAAAGCCAAAACTTTATTAACTTCGCAGAAATAATTTCAGAATGAGCATCAAAAGAGTGTTAGGCTTATATTTTGTTTAATTTTAGTGCAGGCGTTGAGTGTCAAGACACTTTCTTTGAAAATACATGCAGGCGATTAAAATTCACACTTTCAACAAACTGTTGCACCAAATAAAGGTGGCATTATCTTACAGACAAAATTAGGCTAGACAACTGATACCCTTCCTAGACAAATGACAGCCTTACTATGTCTATATAACAACTATAAATAATAAAAGTAATAACAAATTAGGCTCTACAGTAACTGGTAGCCAGTGTCATTACCTCAAGTACAGCTTATACAAGTTGCTAGTGATGCCAATTTCAGAATATGCTAGCCTATACAGCTCCATGTAGCTGGTAATTGAAAACTAAAGCTTTTTATTGAAAGTGATGCAGGATTTGTCACAAACTCAGATAGAGACAATGATGCTGCCTTTTAAATAAGGAAGTGGCTAATATCACGTTACGTAACGTCCTTAAAGAGAATAAGCGATCGAAAAGTGGGCACTCATTTGCTTATTTACACTTTTTTATTTTTTTATTAACACTAGGGTTTGGTTTTGAGTTTGGATTAGGATTAAGGTTAGGGGTAAAGTTTGTTTTAGGTTTAGGGTTGGGGTTAGGGCTATGATATCTATTTTCTTATTCTTACGTAACGTAACAGCAGCCTTTGCCTTTAAATAAATCTCCACCCGATTTGGAGTTGACAAAGTTCTATTGCTCCCAGTTATCCAGTAATCCTACTAGTGTATAAGTTGTTAAGTTGTTACCATGAAGCAACTTATTCATAACATAACTACGTTATCAATGTGCAAAACTGCAAGATGAACCCAAATATGAGGTTGTGTGATCAGGGTTATTGCAAAAATAGTGATAACCACTTTTGGCCACAATGCTGACAAATCTACTGTATTATGAATACTGAATAGTCTACTGCAAAAACTCTTAAACCAGGACCAGAAGGCAAAATACTTGAAAATTACAATCTGACCATAATCATTAGCTATTCATTATTGAGCATGCCAAATGATTTACCTATCAAGCGTGTGATGTATCAGGCTGCATCAAAACCTACAGATAAAAGTGGTTCTAATGTTAATATTAGATTGCATCTTAATTGCAGAGGTATCGCACTTAAAACTGCACATACAAAAACTAGGCTACTTTACCGAATATGAGAGGTTAAATAAATGTCCCTCACCCAGCTGCTTTAACAAACTACTACGTTGTGAACTTGTGGTTACCACTTACTGGACTGTTGGAATAAGTTAGTTTAATCTTACTAAGTATCCGTACTCCAATCTGTAGTACTTGATATCCTATTCTAGTCTGGCACTTGTTAATCATATAATAATTTTTCTTTTACACATTTAATTAGCCTAGTTTAACTTTTAGTCAGTATGTGTAGGCAGAATAACTCATGCTATTGCCAAGCCGTCCTGCTAGCTCTCGAGAATTTTGACGCATACTGCTTGGCTATGCTCAATTTTCATGGCTTCCCTTACTTCAATTTCTCTTTGCCTTTTTTAACACAAGTCACCACTCATATGATCACATCACAAAACTCTCAGGAGCCTTGACCACTGGTTTAGCGAAAAACTTCCAAAACAAGTTCCCGCCAATTTCATTCAGTGTTGCCAAGCAAAAAGTTATATCGGAAAGTTAAATTGGAAAGTTAAATCAGAAAGTTAAATTGGAAAGTTAAATCGGAAAGTTAAATCGGAAAGTTAAATCGGAAAGTTAAATCGGAAAGTTAAATTGGAAAGTTAAATCGGAAAGTTAAATTGGAAAGTTAAATCGGAAAGTTAAATTGGAAAGTTAAATCGGAAAGTTAAATTGGAAAGTTAAATCGGAAAGTTAAATCAGAAAGTGTTCTTATTTATTATATTGGAATTGGAATTTTCTTATTTCATAAATAGGAATTCCAATTTCTTATATCAGAAAATCTTCGTCTTAAATATGCCTAAAAAACGGTAGACTTTTTTGAAAAATAATTTTACACATGGCACCCCATAGGTATTCAATATGACACTTAAAGTTTAATTGTTCATCAATATAAATCCCTAAATATTTAACAACTTTATAAGGGGGTAGAGGAATGTTATTCACATTTAGCGTTATGAAAGGATGCTGTGTATTCAATTTAAGTAGAATAATCAAGAAGGATGATTTAGCAGGATCAAGGCTCAATTTATTGGCAATGCAGCAATTGTGAACTGACGCAAGGTCCAATGTCATTTTCTCTTGTAAAATTTTAGGGTTGATAATATCACTTATAAGGCAGGTATCATCGGCAAACAATCTTGATGTACCGGCGATAGCTTTGGGAAGATCATTTATATATACCAAAAATAATAAATTTCTGCAAACTCGAGTTACTCGAGTAAACCGCTGCAATTAAAGCCCAAAGCTTTGTAACTGCGAATGCTTTTTCTTTTATTCTGCAGACCACGAGCAGCTCTAAGGCCGGAATCACACGATCAAGTTTTTTGCACAATTTTCTTGCATCAAAGTTTTTTTGAGGTATCTCACCTCAGCGCAATTTTCTTGCTCAGCTTCTTGCCACACGAAAGCGTGTGGGTTTTTCAGCAGACAAATTGCTGAAGTTATCACACATATTTTTTTCAATGTAAACGCATTTACGCAGCAGTTAAAGAATTTCTCTGAAATTTGCCGCGGCAATAGCAATATTATGCACTTTGTCAATTCATTGTTATTTCTCGTTTACCAAAATAATACAAGTACGTTCACAAAAGCAAAATGCTGCAGCTATAGTAATAAACAGCTTTTTGAATTCTGCCGTAAATTGCATGCGCAGGCTATGATTTTTTTCGACCTGCAATGAAATAGATAAATGGAAAATGTCAAAAACCTTTGCCTGTGTGGAACTCGTTAGCGTAGAACGTAGCTTTTTTTATGCTACAGTACGTTATCTATCACCAAGAAAATTTGCATAGCATTTCATGATTTATCAAGTAATGATAAACCAGGTATGCTCTTTCCGGTACTAGCGGTTCCAAGGGGCTCAATAATTGAATGTCAAGGTAACTTAAAACTTTATTATTTTCAAATAAGAACAAAAGCATTTTTGTTTGGTTTCTTATAAAATCAGCGTGAAATAGCTAAAACTTATCTACTAAAATTATCTTAACTGCTTGAGAACGCAAAAGGCTCTTTTGCCAGAGGACATGTCAAATTTTAACCAAAAAAATATTAAAATCATCACAAATTCGGCACTAGCGAAAACTGGGCCGGAAACTTTTTTCCGATTAAAAGGAAATTTTCAACATTTTGATTAAAACTAGATTACACATTGAATACTTATTAAAATTTAATTATTACTAAATAGTGAGCAAAAGTTTCTCTCCATTTGATCTCGATCTAAAACTTCCAAAACTTCCTTCCAAGCATCTGATTTTTTTATTTTATCCTTGAGATTAGGATTAAACATTTTCGAAAAGCACTGCATTTCTTCGATTTCCTTAATGAAAAGTTCAATTTCATAAGTTGACCTCGATGGTATGTTGATAGCTATAGGCCTACCGCAGTTCTGGTTGATAACTTTTCGGAATGAATTTGGATAAGGCCAAACACAGCTTTGAATAGGATGAATTGGGTAATCGATGCGCGATCGTAAACAAAACAGCAGGCAACACATTTAATTCTTTGAAGAAAAATGGGAAAAGAGCATGTACAATGTTATGCTGTAATACGTCATTGTTGATTAAATCAAGAACGGTAAAATGTCTTACAACATTTTTGCTTGATAATTGTGACGCATTCGTTTTTTGCGTTGACTTCAGCGTTTTTTGTTTTTTTTGTATTTTGCGGGTAAATATTTTCCAAGGCGCGACTAAAAGCTAAGTTTTTTTCGTTGAGAATGGCGGCTTTTAAAAAATTTTGCTGCCAAGATAGAGCTCGGTTCTATTTCCTCCGCGAGAACTCAGCAAGACTTTCTAAACACTGATTTTCATTCTCACACAACTGCACAATAAAATTGCCGACAGGTGCTGGCAATAGTGAGCCATAAACTTGCGCGACCTTTCACACGATTGATGCCAGAAAATTGTGCAAAAAAAACTTGATCGTGGTATTCCGGCCTAAGTAGTATTACACAATCAAACGCAATAAGAGTGAGAAGCAAACTCAAAATGAGGTCAATAACTCGAAAGTGGACTAACATTGTAAGCGAAGTGCTACGCATTTCCATGCTCAGGTTTCTCTTATTTCATGCCTAGGGGAAGGTGGGGTAAGATGGACGTTTTTTTGTTTAATTTCTAAATATTTTTGTCACTGTAAATGCGATTAGAAAACCAAGTAGATCCAAGTAAATCTCAAATCGTTTGGCTTTCATTTGACATTGTTCTTATTCTGAAATCTTTTCAACTTTGATCTCAAAGCTAACTTAAAAATGTCCACTCAAACTGAGGAACATGCCCCACTGGTAGCGTAAGTAGGCCAATCCATGAGGGTCAGTTGGCCAAATCACTTCTCTAAAATAAACAAAATTTAATAAACGATACAAAGATCAACATAACGTATATCAAAACAATACGAAGAAATCGTCAATTGCATTAGCAAATACTTCTGCACCAGCCATTCTGTAAAGCCAAGTAAATGTACAGTGGCTTGTAGCAGCAACTGCTTATGAAGTATGTGTGGTGGGCTACAAGTTTAAACAACATATTTGATTCCCACGATGTACGGTGTTAAATTATGTGGTGTTTTTGTAATTTTTGTCTCAGTTTGGTTATAAATTGGTAAAAAACTGATCAAGCATCTGCATGGCTCTACAGCAGGGGTTCTCAACCTTTTTTTTTGAGCTGTGAACCACCTATGGACTTATTCTATAGCTGCGTACCACCTACCTTTAAATTGCGTTCGAGCATAATTAATAGCATTAATAAAGAACTGTGCTAACTGCTAAACGTGCTAACAGACACAAAAATATATAAATATAAAAATGAAAACAAATTTGCAATTAAAATATATACAAAAAGCAAAAAACAATGAGCATACGCATTTCACATAGACATAATAAAGCAAAATAAAAACTTATTGACCATAAATACTTGTAAGTCAATGCTATGACTAAGCTTGCTTTTCTTGGACTAAGTTTACAAGCCGTGGAGATATTTTGCTCACAGAACACCGAAAGTCGTGTTCTGGGTTTACCAGACAATTTCTTGTTTTCGACTTGATTGAAAGAAAAGTAGAAAACCTTGTTCGCAATCTCATGTTGTTGGAAATACGAGAAGGTGAGTAATTGCATTTTTTGCTAGTGTCGGATAGGAGGAACTTGCATTTAACCAGAAGTTGGCCAAAGTAAAATCTTTAAACTTTTTCCGTTGCAAATCAATAAGTTCTTCTTGTTCACCTCTTCCATCTGGTAGTTATCAGGCTTAGCAGTGAATGGATTCCTAGTGCAAGTGCATGCTTGTGCATAACCATCATTGAGGTAATGCTTGATTTCATCTTTCAACAGAAGAAAGTGTTCTGTGATTTCTTGAGTAAATGTAATACAAGGCTCCCCCTTCCCCTTGGCGTCACATTCTCAAACATTCCAAACTGTTTGTTCTCAATGTTTTTTTTATGCACAAATCGAGCTTTCGGATAAATACAGTCAATTTGGTTGCAAAATCAATGATGTTACTCTCAGGCCCTAGAAGATAACGATTGAAGTGATTGATGTCTCCAGAAATATCTGACAAGTAGGAAAGTAAAGAATGAAGAAAAAAGGTTTCTCACATTGGAAAAAAATTGATTTTATTTAATACGAAGAAGGCTTATTCGCTATTACACATTGGCACGTTAGTTGATATCGCGCACTATTACAAGGATAAGCGAACGTGACAGAAGTTTGTTTGAGAATCTGTATTAAAGACTACTAGACCTCTTTTGTTCCTACGTCGACACTCAGAGGCGTTCATTCTTCAATAACGTGAACAAAATAACTGAAATGTATTCCAAAAGTCTCGGTTCACAACAGTGGCGTCGCTAGGGATGGTGAAACCCAGGGCGGAGTTTTGTGGTGTCACCCTTCATAGGTTATATTTTAAAGAATCTATAGTAGGTAATGTACATTAATGTATAGTAGGCTGCAAAATGTTATATTTTAAAGATGGCGGTGCTACTTCATTTCTGTAAATAGCGGTTGTTATTTGGCTAGCCCAATAACTTTTCATTGTAAGATTCTACAACTTGGAAGTATGCGTGTTTAATATCACATCACACGTTTAATATCTGGCGAGTAACCAGAAATCTGCATTGGGGAGGGGCTGTTTCGGGGGTCTGGAAGCTCCGCCCTATCCACTGGGTACCTTTGGGAGTCTGGGTGCGGAGCCCCCAGCGCTCAAAAAAATTTATTTTTTTTGCAAAAATAACTTAATTTTAGCCTTATTTTGATGAAAGCTAATGCTTTTAAAATCTGGCATCAGGGAGAACTCTGGAGGCATAAAAATTAGCAGTGCGAAAACATGATTAGACTCAGGCGCGTAGCCAGAAATCTGCAATGGGGGGGCTTTTTCGGGGGTCTGGAGGCGGAGCCCCCAGCGCTCGAAAATTTTGTCTGTTTTTGACAAATACTAACTTAATTTTAGGCCTATTTTGATAAAACATAATGCTATTGAAACGTTGCATACAAGTTAGCAGTGTAAAAACATGATAATACTATAATTGCAAAAATGAGCTATGTGGGTGGAAGCTATTGCCAGAATTTCAGTTCTCTTATTTACAAGCTGATAAATCATGAAATCCTTTACTAAAATTTAACAAAACTCTGAAGGAGTACTCTTTTTCGTCTATATTTTATAGAGAAAAGATATAATTAGGTGGCTAATGGAAGGAAGTTTGAGAGAAATTATTGGTAATTGACTAATACTGAATTGTCCCTCTCCCCTATTTCTCATCTTATATTTCATTTTTTGATAAAACCTTTGTTCAGGGGTATGTAGAAACAACTGCATTTTTCGATATGCGATTTAATCAAAAGACAATTTTTGGCCATTTTTAAAGTTTTTTTCTGATTTATGAGTTTTGTTTTTGATAAATTAGCTCTTCCTCGTAAATAAATGTTTCAAAATAAGGTTTAAATCATTTTTTGAGTATATTCCAATGCAAAAGATAGTCTCAGAAGTGCTGAAAACGTGGTATTTTCTTTATTCTGCATTTTGGCCGGCTGGCGAATGGGGCGAGGGAAAGGCTTTACTACCCCTAGCAACGCTACAGGCTCAATAAAACTCGCAAGGAGTAATCCATATCGTCTATATTTAATAGAGAAAAATGATTGGGGAGGGGGCTAATGGAACAATATTTGAGTCGAAGTGCTTGGTAATTTACTAATACTGAATAGCCACCCCCTCCCATATTCCTGAGCTTATATATTTTTTCATGAAACCTACTTTCAGCATGTTTCAACAAGCGATCAAATGAAATTGCTTATTTGGCAATTTTTAAAGGTTTTTACTAATTTGTGAGTTATATTTCTGCAAATTAGCGATCGCCCCTCTAAATAATTTTTTCAAAAGGGGCTTTAAATCATTATTTAGTTAATTTTAGAGTGCTAAGCATTTCCAATGATATTAAACATATTGTTGTTTTCTTTTCTGTTTGACTGGTACTACAAAATAGTGTCACCCCAAAATGGTGACACCCGGGGCGGGCCGCCTCCCCCTAGCGACACCACTGGTTCACAAACAACTTCAACTTAAGCTTGCCGATAAAACCACGGCGAACACTTATACTGTAATATTCACTACAATTTTGTCTGCCAGTATCCACTGTTATCAGAAACACAAATAATCTCACTTAACTCACATTATATTCAACTATTAACGGGAATCTCAGTCCCAACTAATCTTAACGTAACTCAGTACAACATTGAGTACATCCAACATTAATAACTCAATAAACAGTAATTGTTCCCCGTTGAAACTAGAACGACAAAATTTAGAATAATTATAAACCACAGCAGCGCTATTTATATACCAAGAATAGCGTTTCAGAACGTTCAAAATGATTCTTGCTAATTCTAATTAAAAACAAAGATTATCATAAGATCACCTTGCGAATCACAAACATGACCATTGCGTCACAAAGTCAAATCTACTAGAAAGTTCTTCAAAGTTTTGTATATAGAAACATGTCTGTTATATAAGCAATGTTAGTCTGCGTCAAATATAAAGCAAATGCAGAAATTGCATTCGAAATCAAAAAATTCGATTCAATATCAGACTAATGGCAATTTTTGATACGCACGTAATCGTGTAGCTTACATATTATTTACATGTAATGTATTAAAGTGGAGAAGCAAAGTAATCTGTGTTGGAATTCTGTGAAAACAAATATCTTTTGCATCTACGGAAAACCTTTGCGTACACCTGAAAAAGCTTCCGCGTATATACCACTAGTGGTACGCGTACCACAGGTTGGGAACCCCTGATCTACAATCTACATAGTGTTTAAATCAGATGCAAATTGTAAAAAAAACTTGTGGCCATCTAGCACACTTATTTAATGTATAAACTTAGTCTAGGCTCAAGAAGAAGAAAAGAAAGCGCACAAACAATAAGCATTGTCAATTTACTGTCATCAATCTCGTGACTACAGTAGCTCGTACAATATGTAGGAATTCTTCATTAACATTCTATACGTAATATAAGTCGCTGAGGATTGTCAGTACACAAGCTGTGGGCCCAATCTTGACAAGAACTTTTCGAATCAGTACCGCAACTAGAACGTTGTTCTAGAGGGGCAAAATTTCTTTTTAGCGGGGGCCAAAAATTTTGGGCTGCTCTACTTTCCGCCGAGTTCTCTGTTGATCTCAAAAAAAAAATAGAGGACGTCGCGCCAAATTGGTCTGATTTTCTCCGAGCTTTTGGTTGATCTCCAAAAAAAGCCACCGTCTTGAAACTGCCGTAAGGGAAAGAGAAGTTTGGGTGGGCATGCTGGGCAGTTTAGGGGGTGAATTTTTGTTTAGGGGGGCGCTGCCACCTTTTGCCCCCCCCCCCCCAGTTGCGGCCCTATTTCAGACTAGACGATTTTTCTCTAGCAAAGCTGGTCAAACACATAATACTCGGTCACAAATGGCAGTGACCTACTTACCCTACTCATTAGCCATATTGAAAATAGCCTCACAGCAGTATGAAGGTTAACGTTCAAAACGATGAAGTAATAGGAATTCATTGCAAATGCGCTTTCCAGCCTTTGGCTGGACACTTACTTTTCTAATGTTTTACAAAGGCAACCAAAGCTGATGCTGAACTGAATTTTTCAAAATCCAAATTATCATCAAAAATCAGTTGTTTAAACAACTTTTCTCTCTGCTTATAGAAGAAACTTATCTGACTTAGAGTGGTAGTAGGTTGCAACAATGGGATTAGTTGTGCAAAAGCATGTGACCATTATAGACTGCGAATTTTCGACCAAAGGCGATGGCCTACTTGTTCTCCTAACCAACTTACCCCACTTTCCCCGTTTTTTTTCTGTAAAACCCGAAAAGCAATATTAACATTTACACGTCAAAACGCTTGGAGTATAAAGGGTGCATGCAGTGTTAAATATGTCTTGTACTGCCATTATCTTACAAACAGTGTTGAATACTGCAGGTTCGCATTTGTAAGAGAAATCTGTGTAAAAAGCGAAGCCCTGGCCTTTACAAAATTTGAAATTCCAGGGGCAATAATATGTTGCTAGACAATTTGGATAAAGACCAAGATTTACAAATGGATGTAACGATTAGATGGCTAAAACAGTATAGCCACAAGCTTATCGGGCAGATACGAAATCAGTCGTAAATTATATACAACTATAATTTATTTATTAAAATCGATTTCACTCCAGCGGGGCATCATCAGTTAAGTTTAGACATAATCAGCGTATAGTTTAAAACCAAAATCATAAAACCTAAACAGACTATAACTGAAAGCAAATTGAAACTAAAATAAAATGGACTCCAATAAACAGTGATCCTAAAGGAGTTTCTTCTTGCCCCGCTTACTGGTGATTTTCATCCAAAACATGTCCTCAAACAATTTAGATAGCAAATTTATGGCCATTTTTGTCATTATGCTTCCATCAAGACAATAATTATCTCGGTTGGATGGAGCTTCAAATCAAAAACAAATTTAACTGAAAGCATTTTAATACAATTTTTTGTGACCATAAACTGAATTAAAAAAACTAATTTGAAGTTGAACAGCTTTTGTTTGAATATCGATTATAACACAAAATGTTCAAACAATTTCAGAAATCACACGCAAAAGAATTGTCACAGAAGTGAATCGGTATTTATTACTCCTGAAGAAAAGGTTGATATCGTAAACAATATCAACGAATGTGCCCAACAAAAAAATGTGAGTTAATTTTTTTTATCTTTGTTTACCAAGGTCCAGTAGACACCTTTGAGGATTTAGAATCAAGTTGCAATGCACCAGCCCATTTTTCTAATATTACCTGCAACGGTGAAGACGTCACATCAGAGTTGTAAACGGGCCGACCAGTTCAGGCCAGAACCCGGCCTAAACCCGCAAACTAATTTGAAGTTCAAATCATGCCCAAAAATACCCAAGAGTTAAGTTAAGTCTGAAAAATTTAGCAATGTTGCCAAGTTATTTTGGATATATTTTTGTGCACATAAAACAAAAGCACGTCTCAGGCCCGAATTAAGCCCAAAATTTTCTCAACTTTAGGCCCGAACTCGACCCAAAAAGCCAGGCCCAACGTACAACTTTGCCTAACTTCTCCTTTTTATGCTAAATCTCAATCTGAAAATTTGTAAATTTTCAGTCTTTGGTTTGGCCTAACCGGGAATCTAACCCGAGTACAACGTTTCAGTTGCAGGCATTCTATCTATTTGGCCATTTCTCGATTTTGGTTTTCGCTTTCGGTGTTTCCACTACTCGGTGTTTGGGTACACCCTTTTCAAAACTTTTCTGTCGTTCTAAGTATCTTTTTTGTTCGTTTCAGCTGAAGATTTATCCTTCCGAGAAATGGCAATCTATCAAACTGGCCTTCTTACGTGCAATCGTGGATTGTAAGTTCAGTTAAACAAATAATTTTTGCAATGAATTACTGAACTTGGACATGTTTATGATGAGAGTGAATAAAGTGCTGTGGTTGCTCGATAACTAAAAAAATAATTAGAACCTACAATTTTTTAAGTTTCTATTTACCTTTTTTTAATTTTTAATTTCAATTTTTTGTGATTGCAAGGCTAATTCCGTTGAAATTTTAGTCATTAATGGAGACAGCAGGAGCGTAGCGAAGAGTGGTGGGGGCGCTTGCCCTATACGAGAGCAAATTTTGTTAAGCACATTTTTGTACGCATCGTGTTGTTAAAATTTAAATCTTAACAAGGAATTTATAGACTTTTCAAGAGGTGAGAACTTTCTTGGTCTTCTGAAATAAGCTCAAAAATAGAACTCCGTGAAAGTAAAGACCTTTTTGTACTTTCAATTTTGACGAAATGAAATTGAACAACCGCCAATAAAGATATATTGATTTAGATGACATTTTTTAATTTTGACTTTAATTAAAAATTGTATATACTTTTTGTTTTTATTGAAGAAAGTTTAAATTGTCATGATCTTCACAATCGAAGGATAGATTCTTGGTTAAAACAAATCATCCCTTTTGTAGAATGTAGATTATTAAACCCATTATAGTATATTCACTATATAGCCAATTAATGCAATTAAATATTTTTACATACTCATACAAGGTAGTCAAGTTGGTCATTATTCCTTAATAAACGAGTCAAGTATTGCATCATCTAGCGTTTTCAATGGTATTATATTGAAAGTTCACGCTGTTAGTAGTTGGGCAGTAAACACGTTTATAGCAGATAAATTTTATTTTGGTACATTGCACAGTTCATTCATTGCATTATACAGTATTATGACGAAATCACGGAACGTTTTAGAGGATTTTCATCACATAAGTTCATTAACGTGTTCCTAGTTTTTAGTTTTTAAGCCATTGTCACGGCATAGCATTCTTTTATCGTTGCTCTTCCCTACCATCACGGTGAAATTCTTTTATGGCTGAATAATTGGTAGAGCATCGCACCTTGTTGATAAAAACAGCCAGCATCCCATGCAGAAAATCTGGAGAAGCAGGCTTTTCCAGGCTGCTCCATTCCACCATGTTAATTTAAACAGCTTGCATAAAATGCCGAGAATGAGCGTCCAAAATTGCCCATAAAATGCAGGTTAGATGAAGCTCTATGCTTATCAATAGCCTGAGCATCGACAAAGAATGTTACCGTACTTTGTATCAACAACAGACTAACCGTACATAGGTGTTTCAACAACTTTTGCTTTTGAAGTTTTTATTTTTTACACGTTGGGAAACAAACTTTATTCTCTTCAATAAACTGTAATTTAATTTTTTGGTTTTTTTTTTGCTTTTATGGTACAGTTTGCTGCTGGCCAGTGCATGGTAATAGGTTACTTATGTTATGCATTTGATCTTTGCAAGATTACAAAATTTTGGTCTTCTATACATACAACTGACGAGTTACAAAAGAGCAAAATTCTGATTCCATCTTGCAATGACTTCTGCAAAATAAATAAACTCACGTTAATTTTCGTCAAAAAGCTGAATTTCTAGTTTTTTACAACTTAATTTTGGCTGAATATGCAATATCAAATACACTAAGCAATATGCACAGTATATCGTGTTTTGGTAGACCTGGCAAATTGGACAAATTATCTATCTGCAGTACGTAGATTAGAGATGTATTCTTTGAGTCGATAATACAGAATACAAAATTTTATTGTTGTTATATTGTCGCCAACACTTCATAAACCTCTAATTAATGTTTAGCGGAGAGGTACAACAACCGTTCCAGTGTTCGACTTTCAATGATATGGGATTGCATGGACACTCTGAAGACGCTAGTTTATTCCAAAAACCAGTTCAGGGTAATAAAGAATTCAGCCAAGTGGCTACATACTTATATTGGCCTATTGTTTCATAAGCCTACCACAGTTGCATATGGTAATAACAAACCTTAGTAGCATTTTGTATGCTTAATTCTAACTCTAGCCAAATGGGGAATTCAATACCTAATTGAGTGGAGTCAAATTGGGGCCAGACGGTACTGAACCACATTAAAATGCTTGAGCCATGCCAGGAAAGTTTTCACCAAATATTGCTATCGCTTGTAGTTGTATTGTAGTTGCATAGCTTGTAGTTGTATAAATGATTGAACAACCCGTTCGGCTACGGCCCTACTAATGACAAATGCAGTTATACTGTGGCAGTCATCTCATCATTCAATTTGCTCATCAGCTTTCTTCTTCACTATATTCTCACTCGTCCCTAGGTCTTAATTGTCACCAATTTCGATTCTTTCCTCTAGAGTTTGATAACTACCATAATAATTATGGCGTTTTCTATATTCTCCAAAGCCGTCTGCTGAGGTTATACACCCTGCACTTAAACTTGTGGCCGGAAACTTGCGGCTTTCAAAATTGTTTGGATTTTACTATCAATCACAGGCTTTTAAAAGTTTTTACAAAATAATTTTTTACAAGTGCTTCATGTTTAGAGTAATGATGACCACATGAGTGTTTTTCTTTTCGTTGCTCTCGCTTTGGATAGAGCAGAATTCCTTGAATATTTGCATGAACTTGGAATTAACATTTACTCGAAGCTGACAATTCAAATGCTTTGGACGTTGTATTATGAGGTAAACCACAATTATTTTTTTCATCAAAGCATATCAGCATATAGCTGGCATCATCATATAGCTGGTAAGATTAATTTAGAAAAACCCTTTGTTGTTGTTTTTTTTTTGTAAATTGTCGGATATTTCCGGCCCGAGGCAAAAAATGATGCTGTGGGAAACAGATTCATAGAACTTGCTGAAATGGATTTTCCTTTTCCGCACCTGATGTTTGGTCCGGTTTGATCCAGATCTTAAATCTTTTCGTTTTTTAACCTTGAGGCTTTGTTAGACTGCTGATTCCCAGCGGAGTTTTTACGTACCCCATTCCCTTGAAAGCGATCGAGTAGCATCAAATAATAAAAAACCAAAGGTTGGGGTAGGCCTGTAACCAGGGTAACCAATGACATAGCCATACGCCCCGTTTTTGAGACCCTAAAGCGCTTGTTTAACCATTTTTGTCCGGGAAGTTTTGATTTTACCGTAGTTTTCCTGATGTGAAACGGTTTTCTTGGTTCTCATTTCAAATCCGTGGAAAATCTAAACTCTTCAAAGTTTCTTTTTTGCAACTTAAGCTATATTATATCAATCAGCGCCAGATCGATACAAACTACACAGGCTAATAATTCACCCACATTTGAAGTTACAAGGTGTTCAATATTTATTTTAGTCCCTGTATAACGAGCAGTACGAAAGTGAAACGTCGTTCATCATCAGAAAGTGTGTAAACACGAACGTAGCAGAGGACGGATCGGATTTATTGAATTGTATCGGCCGATTTATAAGTCGAATGACCAAATATGAAGTGACTGGACTCTACACTACAAAAGAGTATTCGCACCTGTCCTGCAAAAGTAAGATCTCACTTTCTTTGTTATAGTCTACAATGCTAGAGAGCAGGGATTACTAAAATCCGGCTCGTGGGCCATTTACAGCCTCAGACGAAATTTTATCGGGGTCGCGCCCGGTCACTGTCTTTTTTCCAACCAAATTATCCAACCCTACAGATACGATTGAGTCAGCCCAGAAATCATGCCGAGCATCTTTTCTCGGTTTTCTTTTTACGGTTTAAAATCCTGCAAAAATAGGTCGGTGGTCTTTTTTGGTTTTGACCTTTTTTTGGCCTGTTTTTTACTTTGGACAACGGTTTTGGCTTGATGTTTTGACACGAAAAGTGATGCCAGCAAAAGCCTTAGAAGTTAGCTTCACAACCTTGGCTTTTTCAATTAGCATTTTGCGTTATGTAGTATACTGTAGAAGCTGCAGAAGATATGAATTATAATTAGGATATTGTCTTCAAAAAACTTCTGTTTTGATATTATATATAATAGAAGAAATTGTTAGCGACGGAAGAAGATTTTCTGCTGCAGCAACACTTCGTGACAACAGTCCCCCAGTTCTACATCCAGACCGCGATCTCTTTTTATGGTCTGTCATGTTTGGAAAGTGGAAGCTTGCCAAATTTTTTTGGCGCACTACAAATCATTTTGCAGGTATATTAATGAAGATAATTGCATAAAATTAAGTTAGTATTTCTGATGGGTTGCCCTATTTTTGAAATAGAAAATTGGGACTGGATAAGAACACCGCAATTTGCTTTTCACTTGTTTAAATCAGCATCAAAAAAGGGTCTTCGCCTCAAGAAGCTCTACGGTGAAATCGGTGAAATAACAAAAATACCGAAACCAATCAAAAATTTTGGGAAGAAATGTTTAACCGTCAGGGACACCGGGACCAGGCCTGAAAAGCGGACTGTCCCGGCAAAAGCGGGATGTTTGGCAACCTTATGTTTGTTAAAGTTGATGGCCAGTGCTTAATAAAGTTGCCGACTGCTTTGCTTGGAAATCAAACTAATTTACCGTACTCAGTTAGAGTAATTGATAACGTGCTTTAATCAGAATGTTCGTTTCTTTTCTTTGAAGCTTTTTATCTGATACTTGTCAAGAAGAATCGTTTGAATGGAGAGCACAGGACGAAGAACGACTATTTAAAGTAAGAAAGCCAAGCTGTGTTTGTCTGGAAGAAGATCCTCCAGTCTTTTCCTAGCAGTTTTCTTCCAAGTTAATATGGTTTGGCTTTTTTCCGTTCTTTTTCCTCCGCTCTCCATTTTGACGATTCTTGACAAGTGTCAGACGACTGGTTTCGACAAAAAGAAATAAACAATTAACGTATTGATTAAAGTAATTCTCAAGTTCTGTACCACCAACGAACTTTTCAAATTGATGAAGTCTATATCAGTCCACAACAGCGCTGTTCAGCTTTGGCAACTTACCGTACAGTATGAGTTAACTTACTTAATCTTGCAAGCTGAAATCTATACTAAAAAGAAGACTGAAAGTAAAATTAATGGAGTACCTAAAGTTAAGGAAATCGTTTTAAATTAATTAGGTGTTGACTCCATCCTTCTTGACCTTGCCGTTCTAGAAGATATTCTAGTTCAACACGACTTAGTGGCCTTCATGATTTTAATTTTCATTGGCAACCCTAAAGGGATAGCATCAGCTACGCCATCTTACTTTTATCCAAAAGCAACGCCGTAACAAGGCTGCTTAGCTAAGCTACTGTATTGAAATGTCAGGTTTGCCAGCAAAAATCATAATTAAGAAGGCCCTTAATATCTCCGGAATGACTGGATCAAGAAGCATAGAGTCAACGCCCATCTAATCTAATGTTATTGCCTTAATTTTAGATATTCCTATTCATTTTGCCTTCAGTACTCCTTTAAATACAGTATAAGCTAATTATTTTTTTTTAATCTGTAAAATTACTGTATTTGCGATGTAAAAAAAGCAAGTATTCCTTGACACTTGGAGTAAATCGATCTAGTCAAAAAAACTTGTAAAACTTTGATGTCAATAGTCTTCTGTGGTCAACAAGGATTTATACAGTAGTGTCGAATGGTGGAAGAGGAAAACTCATGGTTTGAATCTGCTGAGAGCTAACAGCTCAAAACAGCGTGTTCATTTCTGTACAAAAAATCTTCAAACAAGGTAAGAAAAATGCCATTTTTGCCAAATCCAGTAGCGATAAGAAGAAAAATCTGCTATAGCAAGCAAGGGCCTGCATGTATCTGAATTTTTAGTCACATTATTTTTTCCTTTTAGCGTCCGCGCTATTGGCAAGTGCTCTTCTTCAAGGATCATCTGAACTCATTGATTTCAACACTCAAGACAGTGCTCTGGCTGTTGAGTTGACTGAAGCTAGCGAGTAAGTTGAAATCTTTAGCAGTGATATAGCCTACTCTAAAAGAAAATACGTATCTTGAAAAGTTGAAATTGGTTTGCAAAATATTAGTCCTTCAGTTGTGTAGTTTTGTAACAGTACAACTTCAGTGTCCATTTACTGATCCTTATAGTCAGTTAGAATTTGTAATTCCACGAAATGATAATTTATCAAAAACTTTTGCAGACTCGCAGTCAGTAGGGTAGCCATGGGGGGCGGGGGGGAGGTACATCCCTTCTCCCATTGGCATGCAGAAGAAGGAAAATACCTCGTTTCTAGCACTTTTGAGCCTGTTTTCTGCATTAGTAGGGAAAATACCCCCCCTATTGGCGAGCAGCATTAGTGTGTATTTCTGGTCCTCAAGTCAGTTAGGACAACTAACAGATCTAAGATGTGCTGAAGACCTTTTTTTTTGCTTTGGTCTTCACCCAATCTTGTCCCAAAAATCGTTTCAATTTGAAGTTGATGACCTTGTTTTGGTCTTCAACTGATTTTGGGAAGAAAAACAGCCCTCCATTGCAGATTTCTGGCTATGTGCCTGCTCGAAATACTCAAAATTTCAATGCAACCAACTGTTTGACAACTGATGCGATCATTCAAGCGATCGCTAAGGTGTCGCCCATTTACGTAGTTAGCATGAGATTTAACCGAGGTATACAAATTAAATTTTTTTTCTCAGTAGTTTATTATGATTGCTAAAAACAATTTGCAGAATGTGGACAAGAACGGCAATTGATTTTGTTGCTGCAGCATTCAGAGAGAGAAAACATGCAACTCTTTGCCTGCTAATTCAAAAATTAAACGTGAGTATAAGCAGAGATATGCTTTGTTTACTCTAATAATTCACCATTGCAAACGTCATCGCATAAAATTACGGATAAGTTTTAGAGTGAATAGACGTCTGTTACTGAAACGGTAGACTCGAGTTTGGTTCGCGGTCTGGTCAAATGAGTACCATAAAAATTTGCTATTCACAGCTTTCCTGCCTAATGTTCAGCATAAAAAAGACAATGTGATGCCTCCACCGTCATAAACTGTCATAGGCAGGTGAGCAGGTGGCAGTTACTTGACTCGAAGACTGAAAGTTCACTTCACTGTCTCCTGACCAACGCAATTATTAAATAAAGATGTGATCAAAATTACTTGGAACGTCTCTATTACCACATCAAAAATGAATTTTTTTTAATGCTGTCGGCTACATTCTTTGTCAAACTGATTTGATATTACCTTTTCTAGAGTGCATGGAAGATCTGATAAACAACTCTCTATTCGGTTTTCATCAATGTTGAAATTTTGATTTTGGTAGTTTGATTTTGATGATTTTATTTCACTTGCAAAACAGTCGATTATAATTTAAAAGCTTGCATTTAGATCGGTAAATAAGCAGTTCAAATTCTGGGCTGGAAAAATCAAAATTAGTGTCGTCAATCAACATTTTGCTACCGCTACTGTCGATCAACATCTTGCTACCGTTAAATAATTTTGTTAAATAAACACAGCTTGGCCCTACGGTGCGCAAAATGCAAAAGTTGATCCTGACAACCAAATCACTCTACAACTAAAATCAGAACATTTTTTTTTATCATGCAATTATATTGTAAAAACAAAATAAAATATATCACATTTATGAATGTAATGAAATACTAAAAATCACGTGTAAAAATATTTCACTACATTTTAACGCATCTCTCGGCCAAAAGTGGCGCCATTCAGCCGAATATTTCGTATTCATCTTCATAATTTCTTCTTTACTGCAATAGCAAGTCAGAAAAAAAGGTAAGTGTAGCTTAAAAATCTGACTATTCAACTCGTTTTTTACCTCATGAACTTTAAAATTTTTTCCTGTACTGGATTTACCATAAACAGTGGCATATAGCATACGGAAAGTGTAGACTCGAAAACACTGTAATTCCAGATGATGTCAGCATAATGCAATTTGAATCTCGTTACAAAACGATGAATTGATGCCTAATGATGCAGTGCCTCAAGCACTTGCCAACTTAAGTGCAACTATACAGTTTATTTGATGGAGCGTTGCTTGCACAACCGTAGGCTACCAAAGTTGAGAAAGGAAGCTTTGGAGCTTTTTCAATCACGAGATAGGAGTCTGATTAAAACCATGAACCATCCTTTGTTGGATTAAGCTACAGACTTCAGGACAACTGATCAAAATCTGGATTTACAGAACACTAGTTTTTAATGACGAGCTTTTTTGTTTCTTCAACTAACGGAGTAGTTTAATGGAGAAAATCTCAGGCCCAAAGATTCCTCTGTAAAAGCTTGCTGCGCTTTCAATCGCTTGTTCTCAGTTTCAAGTAGCTGTATTTTCATTTTTAATTCTTCAATCTTTAATTTTTTCTCCAAACTATCCTTTACAAGATCTCTTCTCAACTTAGCTTCCTCCCCGTAAAAATTTCTCAAAACTTTGGTCTCAGTCACAATTTCAAGCTTATCCTTCTCAAACGTCATTTTTAATTCGGAAAGATCTTTCACAACTTTCTCCCGCTTTTCTTTTTCCTCTGTCAGCATTTGTTGCAAACTTTTTACCTTCTGACTGTCTTGCCATGCGAGAACCTCTGTGGTTATAGCTTCTTTACGTTCTTTTAGCGGCAGATGTCTGCTATTTCTTTACTGAACAAACGTTTCCATTTTTTCCACATTTTCTTTCTGTCCAAACTCGTTCTGAGTGACATTACCTTCTTCAAAACATTTTAAAGTTATTTCTTCATCAGCAATATCCTTCAAAACGTATATCGCCTCTTTGTTTTTGCCATTTGTGCTTTTTGCAATCAGCAATATTTCCAATTCCTTAACTTTATTTTCCAATTTGCTCCGTTTTCAATCTTCCCCGTAAGTAGTGCTTGTATGTTGTTTGCTGATTCTTCTTCGTTTGCGATGCAAGCTTTTTCTCTGCATATTCGCGCTAAAATCTGCTTTCTCTGCAATAAAAACTTTCAGTTTCATTTTAAATTCTTCCATCTGTAATTTTTTCTCTAAGCCGTCTGCTTCAAGATCTCCTCTCAGCTTGGCCTCCTCTTCACAAGCATTCCTCAAAACTTTTATTTCTATTGCTGTATCAATCTTTTGATTCTCATCCATCATCATCTGTAATTCCAAAACTTTCTTTTCGGCTTTCATTTTCTT
Source organism: Trididemnum nubilum (assembly GCA_963965965.1). Classification (NCBI taxonomy): domain Eukaryota; kingdom Metazoa; phylum Chordata; class Ascidiacea; order Aplousobranchia; family Didemnidae; genus Trididemnum; species Trididemnum nubilum. The sequence goes on along the minus strand of OZ014472.1, from coordinate 40,027,786 downwards.
CTCAATTTCTTCAGTAAGCAATGCAAATTTTTCTGAGGTTTCTGTTCCTCTATCTTTTTTCTGGGGGATTCTGCTTTCGTAACTTTCGCAGGAATGAGTCTTTTCAATATTTTTTTGTAAATCTTTGGATGCATTGTTCTCGAGTTTCAGCATCATTGCTACTTCGCCATTTTTTCTTTCTACAGTACATTTCCCCTTTTTCCAATTCATTTTTGAGCAAATTTTCAAACATTTTGAAAGGTCAAAGCTTTAGTTTCTTTTCTTGCATGACCATTTTTTTCTTCCATGGAGCTTAGCAGGCTCTTCAAATCTTCAACTTTCTTTTCAGGTTTGATTCTTGTTTCAATTTCGTCTCCGACGATTGCAAGCAAATCCTCATTACTCATACTTTGCAAAAAGTACGTACTTTTTGCTCTACTTGCGCTTTCAATTGCTTGTTTCTTTTCAGTTTCAATACTCTGTATTTTCATCATTAGTTCTTCAATTTGAAGTTTCTTCTCCAAACCATCTGCTTCAAGACCCCTTCTTAATTTAGCCTCTTTTTTGCAAAGATCGTTGGAAACTTGGTCTCAGTCACAATGTCAAGCTTATCATCCACAACCGTCACGTCCAATTTTGAGGCTTTTTTCTCGACTTTCTTTCGCTTTTCGAATTTTTCCATAAGCATTTGTAGTAACGTATTTGTCTTTTGCTGTTCTTGCAAAGCGAAAAGGTCTCCCGTTGAAGTTTTTATCTTCTTTCTTTGCAGCACATTTTATTTCCATGCTTTTCCTTGCTGCGTTCTAATTATCCACGTTATGCATTTTTTCTCCACAGTTTAAAACTCTTAGCTCCTCTTTGATTTCGCGTGTTTCTTTTTTAGCAAATTTTCTTTCGTCAATTTCCTCCTCAAGCAGAATTTTGAACTTTTTGTTTAAATAATCTCCTTCGAAATATCCAGTTCTTCAAGGACTTTTGATATCTCGCCATCAGCTTTTTCTTTCTCAGCCTCAAGTTTTTCCAATTTTAACTCGTTTATCCATTTCGTTTTTTTTTTCAATCTCCTCCATAACAACTGTTTCCATCATGTCGTTTGCAGTTTTATCTTTAAAATGCCCATGCTTATGGCAAGCTCTCATCACGTGTACTTTTTCTAGAATGCCTTCTTTCTCATCATCAAGGAGTTTTATTTAAATCTTTAATTGCTCTATTTTCAAGTTTTTCTCCACAGCACCAGTCTGCAGATCTCTTCGCAACTTGGCTTCCTCCTCACATAGATTCTTCAACACTTTTATCTCCATTTGAGTATTAGCCATCTTATCATTCTCAATAACAGTTTCCAATTCAAGATTTTTCTTTTCAACTTTGTTTACTTTTAGCTCTAGCAATTTTTTCTTATTTTCAGCATCGTTTTCTTCATTGTTTTTATTCAACTCATATCTTGATAGCAATCGTTTTCTTGTTTTCCATTCCTCAAATCTTTGTTACTTTTTCAATTTCTTGTTTCAAATTCATCAATTTGTTCTCAGCAATTTTTTTTCTCAATTTCAACTGTAAGCTGAAGTTTAGCCTCGTCTGAACGCCTACCCAATCCAATAACATAATATTATTCTTCAGGTTACTTTTTAAAGATTCTTCTTTTGCTAGCTTTTGAGTCAACTTTTCCGCAATGGTCTCAGCTTTTACTCGTTTTTCAGTTTCTTCAATCAGCTTGGATTTTCTTGCAACCATAATTTTCTCGAAGTTTTTGCAACTATGCAGTGTATTATCCAGTTCCATGTTGAGGCTATCCGCCCGATATTTTTCTTTTGCAAGTTTCTTTTCAACGAATTTTCGATAAACAATTTCCTCTCTAAGTTCCTGTTTTAGACTTACTGCATTTCTCTTAGCCGTTATTCTGCAATCCACCCCATCTTGAATTACTCCTTGAAGGTTTTCTATAGCGCTGAAACGCTCAAAAAGCTCTTGTCATAGTTCCTTGCTGCGCTGCCACTCATTATAAATTTCTTAGCTCATGTTTGTGTATCGTATAAGCGTTCCGGATCGAGATTTTTAGTGAGCATTTTATTTTTGCTCTTCTTCCTGTGCCTCTTTTTGCCACGTTTCTAATCGCTTTTCCAGACAAGAAACCTTCAATTCAGCTAATTGTCTTGCCGATTGTTCATTTATAAGATTCATTTTGTACTGATTAGCCAATTTTTTTGGCTTTCATGTTTGACTCAAACTCCCTAGCACTTTCTCTTTGAGGTGCCTCCCTGACTTTCAATCGTGTGTCAATTAATTCGAACATGCTTTGCAATGTATCATCACTTCTACTCTTCTTATCACATCTCTTCAATTCGCGGCGCAATTTCTTCATTTTTTGTTGCAAATCCTTGTTTTTGTACGACGATAAATACAGATCGTATCTAAGACTTTGGTGTCGCTCTTTTTCTCGGGCGCTTCACCAATTAGTGGAGAGTTGTGATTGATAGAAAACTAAATTTTCTCATAGCGCAACATAAATCAATGGAATTGTAGCACATTCCAATAAAAAACATGGAAAACCAAATCAATTTTGGCTCTAATCTTTTTAAAGTACCACAGATCGCAGATGTTACTTTAAAAGCTATTTGACAAGCTTTTCCCCGATCACTTTACCTTTATTTATGCTGCTCTCTACTTGTCTGACTTAGCATAATATGAGAGACAACACTTCCTCAATTTTCAGCCGTTGGTGGACTTGCTACAGTATTTGTGGATGAAACAGACTTATTGCAAATTGCCAGGGAAAAATTAGCCCATACAGAGTCCCAGAAGATTCAAAGGCACGTGGTCTGTACGCCACTCCAACTGTTTTGAAAATGGGCGTTTGATATTTGGGCAGCATGTAAAATTCGGGCTATTTTCGGGCAGAAGAATTTTGGCTCTTTATCTAATTTTCAACTGCTTGCGGTTTGATAAAAAATGTGGATTTGTTGAACACATTATTTTACGACCAGGCAGGTCGCTCACGTTGATCTATACGCTAGTTGCGGTGCAAATGCTGAAAATATTTACTTGATTAAATCTCGTGAATAAGTTAGTTTTACAACCTCAACTTCGTTACTTTTCGCTTATGTTTTTCTCACAGCTAGTTCAACTTTAGTTTTTTACCCAAACAGAAGGAATTGCCAGGATTTAGCCTGCACTAAGTCACAATCTTTAAATAATCAGCTTATAAAAACAAAAATAATATCTTACCTCTTTTTCCGTAAAGTTTCGATTTTTGTTTTCCGTTTTGTCGCTGATTGCAACTTTCTCATTGGGTAAATCATTCAAGTCTTTGGCTCTCATCCGTAATTTCTGTTGAAAATTATAAATGTAAGTGTAATAGAACTCAAATATTAACTCGGATTCAGTTTAACCAATAAGTTTGTCATACTCAATCGAAAATCTAAACAAATCAAACTTGATAAACAGACCAAAACGAATGCATTTCTTTTGCTTAGTAAAAAAAGGAAAAAAGAAAGTAAATCTATTCAAATGTCCACAACAGAAATGAAAAAATCTCCACTTATAAACATTTGAAGGTACAGTACAGCACTGGAGTTTCAGTTTGTTTATTTCAGTTTAATTTGTTTATTTATTCGTTTTGAAAAAATTTGTTTCCAATTTCCCGGTTTTGAAAAAAATTTGGGAAATCGGGAAATGTTTTACTTCATTCCGGGATCCCGGCAAAAAACCTAGATTATCCCATATGCATTACTATACAACAGTACAAAAAACAACAAACGTACAAACAACAACTGCATCAAGTTTGCTTCAATAAAATTTTTATTCAATGATTGTCAACCTAAAACTATAGGTTTTCCTGTATCGACCAGTAGCTTAGGGCATCTTCACGGCTAGCATTTAGAAGCATAAGTTATTCATCTATGCAATTTATTATTGCAATATGCAATATTACACGCAATTGCTGGTAATGTTTTCTTTCAAATTTTTAGTTACAGTTTTATATCATTCCATGTTTAAGTGTGTTATTCTTTTCGCCTGATGAGACCCTTGAGCAAGGTCGAAACGCGTGGCGATAGCTCATTCGCACTGTATGTTGCAATAATAAATTGTATAGATGAATAACTTATGCTTTTAAATGCTAGCCGTGAAGATGGCCTAAGTTACTGGTCGAAACACGAAAACCTATAGTTTTAGGTTGACAATCATTGAATAAAAATTTTAATGATTCTAAATTGCTGCTAAATTTTAGTTAAGTTTGCTTCAATTTTGTTTCGTATTATGACTGCGTACAAAACTCAGTGCGTTCACATAGATATGTCACCAAGTCGTGACCTTACTTGTGTAGAAACAATCCTGCAGCAGAAAATGCTCGTTCTGCTTCAACTGACGTCGGTGGAATGCTTGATAACACTCTGAATGCCTGTTCCAATTTGCTTAATCTTTTTCCAGTAGCTTCCAATAATTTTGTTTCTTTTTGTATTACCGTTTAAAGTTGGCTGACTCGGCTTCTATCATCAAATGTCACGGACTCGATGGAAGTGAGGTGTGGAGAAGATTGTTCAGTGTGTGCTTTAAGTCTTTTGAAAAGATTTTCATCATTTTTATTGTTGCTATAGGATCGTTATCCAACTCATTTGCTTCGCTCTCATCTTGAGTTTCTGCTTCACTACTAATGAAACAAATTTTGAGCTACCTGCATTTAATTGGGAAATGTGTATAATTAATTGGCTCAAACTAGTTATCCCAGCAATCAACGCCTAACAGTTCAACAATTGTTACAAAGAGAAAGAGTCTTGTGTCGCCACAGTGCGAATGAACACAATCAATAATATTGCAAAACAAAAATTTTTGCAACTTGCTTTTGATTCAAGTTCCATAAGGATACTAGCTGATAAAACAGGGAAATTTTAATTGAAAAACCGGGAAACCGGGAAATCAAAAGAGTCTCTAAATCCCGGGAATTCCCGAAAACGAGATCCAGTGGCGTACACAGGATTTTCAAAAGTGGGGGCCAGGAAATTTGAAAATAATGAAGACCAATAATAGGTCTTCACTCAGATTTAGCCAGTTTTTCTGCCCAGATTTAGATGAAGACTAGAAAAAAAAAGGTCTTCACTCAGATTTAGCCCTTTTTTTCCAGATTGAGGTGAAGATCAAAAAAAAAGGTCTTTACCCAGATTCAGCCTGTTTTTCTGCCCGGATTTTCTGCCCAATTCCCAAAGGGGGGGCATGACTCAATCTTGAGCACTATTCTTAGGTATTTATGCATTACTGGCACCTCAAAGGAGGGGCCATGGCACAATCCCCCCCTAAACACGCCCCTGCCGGGATCCCGGTTCCCAAACCCTAATCCAAATATTAGCTGCTATTGGATTGCTTTATGATGCATATTCAAAACCATCAGACTCTAACTATTGGATGTTCCATTGCGGAAAATTTCTACAGTAGTGGTTGGACGAATCCGCACCTGCTTAGAAGTTTCGGTTAATTTTTATAGATTTTTTCAAATTTTGGTCCATTATATTTGCTGCTTATTCAAAGCCACCGAAGCAGAGATAATCATTGTAAACTATCGTAAAGCCTTTACTTGAAGGCCACCTCCATTTGAGCGCCACCTCTAATAGAACGCCATCAAAAAAAAAGGTTTAAGAATACAGCGCCACCCTCTAATTGAATGCCACCTCTAATAGACCGCCATCTTGACATTCATTGTGCTGATTAGTAATCAAAGATTCAATAACTCGACGTTAATGCGGAAGGTGTTGCAAATGACGAAAATGGCTACAAAAGCGACATGATTTTCACCCGTGAATTTTTGATTAGCCTACTTACCAGCAACTGTGTTACGTTTGATGCTTTTTCTTCTTCTTTAGATGTTAAATGTTAACTTTGTTAAATGATTTTCTTTTCTTTAATTAAGTTTATCTCCCCAAAATTCTGACCAGCTAGTTGAAAGATAGAGTGTCACCCTCTAATAGACCACCACCTCGAATAGAACGCCACTGTAGGGGAAGGGTTGAGAAATAGAGCGTCATGGCGCTCAAATAAAGGTTTTACAGCATCCTATCCAACGGCGCAACAACAAAATCAGGGTTCGAGTCGAACACAGATCATGCGATCAGTGTAGTTGTAAAACTAACCCGACTTTAACCCTCTCGGCCATTCAGCCGACAAATAGCCGAGTGTAGTTTATGACTTTTAACAGCGTCACAACTTTGCAGACCTACGGCGGCTGTTCAGCCTTGCATTTAAGTTACGCAATCAACAGCACTGAGTTTATCGCCGAACCAGCACCACAATCAGCCTTGGACTATATCTGGAAAGGAAACACAAAAAAGGACGAACCGAACTGGAAGGTCTACATCATTAGTGATTGAATTTTTCGATTGATCAAATCAAATCGTAGATAAAAAGCATTAAGAAATTATGAGCAGTGAAGATTTGTCAGTTTCTCGGACGTTTTGCATCAATCTTAGGTATCACATCGCTATGGATTGCAAACTGACACACAGAAATCTACTGACTTGAGTAAACGTTCAAAGGTGTAGTTGCTAAAGGGATTTCCATTAACGTCAACGGATTTTTGTCACTTGTGATAATCTATGGTATTTCGTAATATCTAAGATTGATGCAAAAGTCACAACAATTGAGAAGCTGCTTTCTTCCACTGTTCAGGATTGGGATGACCTCAAACTAAAGCAACATCAAGTAATTGCGCAGAAAATTTTAGAGATATTGATCTTTCTTATTAAAGATATTGATTAATGCACGAGCAGCGGCAAAAGAACTTTGCTTTCTGGTTACTACGACTGATTAAAGTAATATATCATTAAAAACTGCTTTTTGCTCTCATCAGTGTTCTTTAAAAGTGCTCAATAGCAGTTGTTCTATTTGAACAAGCTAACCCAAGAAGATCCCGTTAAAAGTGAACCGACTGTAGGGATTATTATGTTTTTATCATGAAAAACACTGAAAAAAACTTGGTAGCATTATTGTAACTTGGTGCAATGCCATTAAAATAGTGCATGACAGAGTATTTAAGCGTTTGATCACCAACAGCAGGAATTGTTTTGTTGCAGAAATTCTTGACTATCGTATGTCCATTTTTGGCTCCCTTCATGGACGTGATTGATCGAACTAATCATTTCCTTCCCATTGTATCCCAGGTATCTAAAACAACTCTTTTGTAACGTAGCTAGCCTATACACTTTTACAGATTTTTCAGGTAGTTTCAGTTGTATCAATGAAGTCAAATGGTCATGTTACAGTACTTATTAGATGCTTAAACGAGGATTGAATGCAAAATCAATTGGGGTATCGAAAATTGGGGCAATCGTAGTACATTAATTTGGCGTTGACTCATCCTTCTTGACCCAGCCATTGCAGTGTAAGGGCCTCCCTAATCAAAATTTTTATTGGAAACCATGACGTAGATTACATCAGCGACGCTATTTTAGTTCTATTCTTAGGCAACATTGCAATTAGGCTAGCCACAGTTGCCTTATATCCTATATTTTGGCTAATATAGGCCTTTGTGGACTGGGATACTGCATTGAGACGTCAGGGTTGCCAATAAAAAGTACAATTAAGGAGGCCTCTACGTGGTGTTTGAAGTAGAATATCTCTGGAATGGTTTAGTCAAGAAGGATGAAGTCAACGCCAATTTGATTTAATACAATTGACCAAACTTTAGAAATCCCATTGGTTTTGCCTTCAATGGTTTTGCAATCAAAGGGGCATTCAACTCAGGTTTTTCGCTGTTGACCAAAAAGTTAGATAAGCCTAACGAGCATTTTAACCAAATTTGATTTTTCTATTGTATGTCTTTCCGCTCTCAAAATATTACAGATCAAAATTAACAATTTTTCTTTTTCTTCTTGTTGCCATTTTGTCAGGATCGTGACATAAGATTAGCTTTGGAAAGCTAGCTAACATCTATTTGAAAAGCAGCTAACTTCATTAAGACTTAGTCTTGACAACAGCTTTGCCCAAAACACTTATTGAGAATTTTGAACATGTGTAACTTTTTGAAATTTTGCTTCTAATTGCCAATCTAGTCAAAAATTCTTAGAGGAAAACGACTTTCAAAGGATAAACCTAATATGCTGCATATCGAGAACGAAAGATGTAGAAAGTTCGAATTTGGTAAATCAAGTCTTCAAATCTGTCAAAAATTCTTAAGAAAAAATCGAGCAAAAAAAACAATTTCATTGCCTTTTTAAACATATAGAGTAAAGATAGTGAGTAGGTTTTGGGATTAAGCATAAATCGTATGGAGACCGCGGGCAAATTTACATGAGAACCAACAATCAGCGTTTTTAGTTGTCCGCTGTTTGGGCCTGGTTCTTGGATCTGGTCCCTGTTCATTGCTGAGTCATGCGAAAAAAGTGTCAAATTAAGAAAGTTCCAATTAAAAAGATTATGTAAGTTATAACATCAAAAGAACATCGTTTAGACTTTCAATTGCACGGTTGTTTTAGAATATGGCACTTTTTGGCATGACACAGCAGTCACATATACAAAAACCGAACCTGAAAAGCGGACAAGTAAAAACGTTGTTTATTGATCAAGCAACTCTCGTTTTAGGTTTATCAGTCAACATTTTCGGCAGAAAACGATGACGTAGAAGCCCAAGATCATGAAGCAGGTAAGAAGATGTTCTGGTGTTTGATGATTATTGTTTACTGTACACTGCAGATAAATTTTTTTGCAAAAATAAAAGGCAACAAAAAAACTTTTTTCTGGTGCACTTATTATTGATAATAACTTATAAATCCAATATCAATTAATCCATTAACTCTCAGTTGCTATTTTTGTAACCAGGTTTAGGGACTGGTGTCGCGCATGTGATGCAAGCGATTTCCAAAACAGCCGCCGATCAGGCATTTGAGCTGCCATCTGAACAGATCTCCAATTGTGCTTCGTATGTACAAGACTTTTATGATTACTTCAATTCACCTTCAATCAAGTTTCTTGTTCATTCTGTAAGTAGTTGCTGTACCTGGACTTATGGTTCAAATATAGACTCTTCATTAGTAGATGGGAAACTGACAGTTTTGTCCTTTTTTCTTCACCGTTTATTTGTTCTACAATATGCCGAATCGTCCAATCAGCGTAACTTTTTTCTTCAGAGTTTACTCGTTCTCCGACTAATGTCCAATCAAATCAGTCGAATTCGCGTGATCACAAAAAAACCTTTGCAACAAGAGCAAAATTTTTTTTATATGCTCTTCTCTTTTCCCCCGCACGTATGTTTCTAGTCTACTAAATAAACTGTCTATGGTTCAAATATGCGGTAATTCTAGTATTGATAATAATAATTAAAAATACAGCTTCAACATGGCATTAAATCAGTTTTGCTCGTTTGACTGTCAGCGGTACCACGTTCCGAAAGTCAAGCGTTGAATTCAGACGGTTATGGAGGATTAGAAATTGAGAAACCACATTGGTTGTACTTTTAATCTGCTAATAGACGAATCTTTACCATCACAAAATTGAATCAATGCACAAATTTTTAGAGCTACGCTGTATATAAAAGGAGCTTAATCCTGTAAGCTCTTGGTAAGAGTGAGATATCGTGATATTCGTTCGAAAGATATATTAAGCGCAGTCAGTTTAGTCGCATGGCGGTCATAAACGTTTAGACGTGAAACACAAATTAAATGAAACTGGCAGCTGTCAAAGGCGGTTAGACATGAATCACTAATCAAACTGACCGCTTCAAAATCGGCTGGTCTATAAACATTTAAATGGTCAGACACAAAGTTTGTGACGGCAGTAAAATTTAAGGTGTAATAAATCTGCACCCTAAGTGTAATTTTTGATCCCAGACTTAACCTTAACTTAACCCTTGTCACTTTCGTGCAAAACCGCCTAAGCGCATAACAGCTTAATTCCACATAAAAGTATTTTTTCACTTCTAAAATATATTGTGTTTTGCAGCTCTTTCTTTTTGCCAACATGTTTATTTTGAGTTTGATATTGGTTATCAATGCTCCTCCGCTTTTTTCGTTGAGCGGCACGAATGTTCTCACGTTCTTGGTTCTTTTCTACATGATTGGAATCACCATTGACGAAGTCAGACAGGTAAGCTTGTAATTAGGTTTCAAAGGAATTTGTGCTATTTTGAAGCACCGAAATCTGAGCAATCTAAGACTTAGTTTTTTTATCATCAATAAGTTTGAAGTTGAAAATCTCGGTTCAAACTATACCTTAGTTGAAAATTAATAGATGTAATGCTAGGCTGTACAATGAATCAAAATATCTGTTTCTAATTGCTCTGAAAACGTGCAAAATGTCATCCAAATGGCGTTAAAATGGCTATTTTTTTCTGAAAAATTTGCAAGAATTGCTTAGCGGCTGAGAGCTTTACGTCCAGGCCCCCATAGTGGTAACAAGACTCGCACACAATCTTCCCAACCAACAACTTCCGAAATCGATGTAACAAAGTTTGTGAATAAACAAATGTAAAAAAATGCAACTACTACCGCAAAACCCTGTTTGACTATAATAGCGTGCATTTTCAATAATGGTCAAAATAAATTAACTCCAATTGGTTTTTGAAGAATTAAACCCATTTTCCTTTAAAATTTTTCGGGTGTGCCCCAGGTTAATGGTATTAATTTCAAGTTCCGATAAATTTGTAAGTACTTGTAACATACAGCACAGTACTGGCAAGTAGTTTGTAATAAACTTCGATAATTATTTAATCGGTATCCATGCAACGAAGTCGATTTAGGATTAAACTAATTCGATATTACTTTCACAATTGCTACTGCATGGAACTAAGGGTTGATAAAAATCAAGAGTTTTCCAAAACTCTGTAATTTCAAACTGAGTTTTTTGCGCTTTTATTCATAACCATATAGTATAAGCACTAGGGTAATGACTACAGAAAAAAAATTAGCCTGCTATGGCATTGGATGAGTTTTTTTATTATGTATGAAAGCTTTCAAAACAATTTTTAAAAAATTTACAAAAAGATTCCCCACCAACCCATTTTTCTGACCCCACTTGCCCAAAATTTTGGGTTTTTTGGTTTGTGGTGCGCGACAGCGACAATTTGCAAGTTTAAAAACCGTTTAGGTGGATGGGCCTTATGACTACACACAGTTTGAAAAAAATTTGAACGGAATCGAGCAATAAGGTCAAAAGTTATGAGTAATAAAGTGTTAAACTTGTGAAATGTGCCTCTGGCGGCAGAAATGCAAAAGTACTATAATTGGCTTATTATAGTGTGAAATTGATGTCAAATGTTATTTTAGTGGTTAGGAAGTAACTAAAACAAGTATTTCATAAACTGTTGCGACTGTAGAGGAAAACATTACTGTTCGAATAATGAGATTTTGAAAAATAAACTCGAAATATTTTCAAAGTTTAAATTAAACGTAATCATGTATGCTAAACAGTTGCTATTGGTGCTGATGGTGGACTGCTTTAAAAAGACGACCGCTTGCCTTCAGACACGTGGCTAGCGACAAATCGCACGGTACATTATTAAAGGGTGGTTGCAACATGTAACAGGTATTCGTTGCTTTATCTTACATGCGGAGATATGGAAAAGGATAAAAATTCAGCAAATTTTTGTTAAAACTTTGTTTATTTATTTATTTATTTATTTATATATTTATTTTTATTTTTTGCTTTACAGAAGCTCCCTTAGATATAGGCCCCCAGGTGCAACAAATTTCTGAAAAAAATCAAACGACAAAAATGGGAAAATTCTCCTAAAAGTAAAAATGACACTAGTAAAAGCGTTAAATTTTCGGTGAAGACCTTCTTTGGTTTAGTTTTCACCATTATCTGGCAGAAAAAAAAACATAAAATTAAGGGTAAAAACCTTTTGTTTTCGCCACCAAAATTAATAGAAAAATGTATCGAATTAGTGGTGAAGCTTGCCCCCTTTGACTTAAACCACTAGTTGCACCATTGCCAAGGAGGCTAAAGCATTTCCAAGAAGGAACTTGGCCCAGCCGGCTTCCCTTTGACCACGGCCTTGAGTAGAATATATCTGAAGTTGCATTCACGCGGGCGACTTTTAGCTGCGAGAATCGCCATTTAGCCTTTTTTCTTTCTCAAATCGATAAAGAAAGAAAGAAGAGCAATTGAGGAAGAATTAAAAGGCAAAATGCCGATTTTCACAGCTAAAAGCAGTGGCGTAGCCAGGGGCGGCAAGGAAAAATAAGGGTTTGACCCCCCATTGGTATGCAGTATATGCAAAATACCCTGTTTTTATTACTTTTGAGACCAATTTTTGCTCTATAAGAAAAAATAGTCCACCCACTGTCTTTGGCAATAAAAATGTTACTGCTTTGATTCTGTACTAGAAGAAAATTTGGTTGCAAAACTCCATTCCAACGCAGGTGAAAACCTTTTTTTTCTTTTCTTTTTTGGGTCGTCACCTAATTTTGGGCAAAAAAACCTTCCAATTCCAAGTGTAAACTGTTTCAGTTTGGTTTCACACCTCCGAGACAGCCCCCCATTGCAAATTCCTGGCTACGAGCCTGGCTAAAAGTCGCCCATGTGAATGCAGCCTGAGAGTGATCCCTTCGTCATCCGAAGCTAAAAGAATTATCATGATTTTTAACATCATTCAAAAGAAAGCTCATTGTACAATACAAAGTGTTGTAGGTGTGGTTCTATGAAACGATATTTGTAGGTGTGGTTCTATGAAACGATATTTTTGTAACAAATCTCTTAGATGCAAAGCGGTGGTTTGACACTTTACGGCAACAACGTCACTTTTTAGTGCTTTTCTTGTACTAAAATTTACGTAAACGCTAAAAGAAGTGTTTTTAAGGTCTGCTAGTGACGAAGTTTAAACTTATCTTTTGTGCTTTTGGTTGCGTGCCGTAAGCGTATTTTGACTGAATTTTCAAGAGATGGGGAGAACAAATTTAGAGTGATTTTGCCTAATCTCGCTTGGATATGGATCTACTTGGGCTGCTGATCTGCGTACTTCAAATGTTGAAAATCGTTGTACTTACTAAAGAACGAAACTTTATGCTTTTGATTAGATTACCTATTAACATTGAAGTTTGGGTATACTGTAGTTCATGATTGTGCTTTTGAGAGGAAGAAAAACAGTGTAGTACGGTAGTTCACAGCAATCTGTCGCAATATCTTTGATAGTTTGAATGTATTTGAAGTAGCTTTGGGTACAAAAACTTTTGTCAAGACGATTGCAATGTCATAATCAAAAATAGGACAACGTTAAGAGTTTTACAACTCAAAATTGGAATTTGAAACTATCATAGGCTTAAACAAGTTAAAAATATGTCGACCTAAGCACAAAAAACCATGTATATTGCTTTTAAATGACAACATTTTACTGAAATGATTGTTTTAGTTACTTCCTAACCGTTAAAATAACATTTGACATCAATTTCACACTATAATAAGCCAATTATAGTACTTTTGCATTTCTGCCGCCAGAGGCAGCATTTCACAAGTTTAACAGTCCCGAAGTGCTGCCTGCGTGCGAATGATCTCGAGATTTTTATGTTTCTTTTGATGCATGCAATTTCTTCACCAAAACGTTTTTCTGTCAAATTTGTTGACTATAGTTTTTTGAAACATTTATTCTATCAAATTTCGTGAATTTATTTGGTTAATAACATCACAAGAAGTGGATTAAAAAGTAGCAATTTTTTAGAAGGTTTACTCCAATGCACTTTTTTTATAAGAACCAATAAATTCCAAGTTGAGGCTGGTTGTTCTTAATTTTTGCCAATGTCCAGTCTCTAGATCTTAAATTTTGAGAGCATCGATGTCAATTTGCAAGTTTGTAAAACCGTTTCATTTCCAAAGCTCTGTCTGCATGATTTTTTGCTGTTTTTGCAGCCTCGTAAAATTGCGAAACCGTAAAAGCGAACGTTTTCATTTAAAAGAGAGCAATAACAATTTTTAGTAGTGCTTAATGACATACTATTGTCTCAGAATTGTTGCAATTTTGCTTGAAAATGGCAGAAGATCACTCAAATTTCATTGTTTTGAATCAGTATATAATTTAGCCTCTTTTGAAAATATATCTTTTTCAATTGTTCTTAATATTATTTTTCGTTGTTGAGGCTGGCCTTGTTCTTAAATTTTGCCATTGTTCGATTATTTGCAATTGGTAGAATACGATTATCACCCTTTGTGATTGATTTCTAATTACCGTCATTTGGAAATGGTGTAAACCAGTGATTCCCAAAATAGAATACGCGGACCTTTTTGTGGTCCGTGAAGCACTTTCAGAAGGTTCGCGAAAGACATTTGGTATAGGCCTTACCATAGCTTAATAATTTTGTATCCTAATCCTGTGTGTTCAGGAGGTACGCAATCTATGTTAGCGAGATTCATTTTTTGCTTCCTACGCGTTCGTTGTGATCACACTACCCGATTCCCCTATGGCGTCACAGAGAAAAAAGTTCTGTTTATCGGCCACTACTACTGTAGTTAGCTACTCCTGTGGCCTAGCTGAACCTGGCCAGCTGTCACAAGTAAAACGATACCAATTTTTTATTGCAGGAAATGCAGTGAGCGTGATAAATTTAAACTATAAAGCACTTGTATGCAAAAATTAAAATAAAAAATTGTCAAAAATGGTTGTCGAGTCTACAGCTACTTCTAATTCAACTCACACTACCAAAATAATCTCAAACTAACATAATCCGAAACTAAAGCCTTAGCTCCTGAAAAACTTTGTATGGCATTGTTTGGTACAGGTAGACTAAAAATAACCGTGAAACGTCACGCAGCTTACTGCGCGTGCCAAGATTATGCATTTACACAAGCAACTCGTGCCCGTGCGCCTCAGAATTTGAGACCGCTGCCTGGAGATTGCGAACATGTAGTGGAAAACAATTTTTTATGAAAGAAATACAATAAGGAAGAAATCAATTTTTTTGTAAATTTTTTTGACATTGTTTGTGATTTCTATTTTTCTGGAGGTTTCAAAATGAAATATTCTTTAATACTGTAATTGTTGATTTCACGGTAAAACGAAAGTACGTTTGAGAGTCACAGCATTAGCTAAGCTTCGGTCATTCACTAGGTTTGCTGGCAAACTCCCATCTATAGTTATTTATTATAAGTAGCTTTAATTATTCTTTTTCACTTGAGCTATTGAGTCAGGTTGCTTAATTTCTTTTTCAAAAATTTGAATTGAATTGAATTCAAGTCAATGTTTTTTTCTTGAATTTGCAGATTATGACAATTGAAAACAAATCAGGTTTTCGTCGGCGCCTGACCAGTTGGATATCTGATGGATGGAATCAAATTGATGTTTTGATGGTGATGAGTTTCTACCTTGGTAAGAGTTGTTGTGGAATTGTTTAATGGTCATGTAGCGGTCATTCAATTATAACCGCTCCTTTCAATTTACTCGAATCCTCAATTGAAGCACATTCAAATTACGCTAACTGCTTTTAAAGTTGCCCGGATTATTTCTGTTCATAGATTTTTAACCGAGCCAATCGACCGCGTTGGGGCGGGTATTTTTGACATTAATAGCGACTGTTCTTCGGGAAAAAGCGTCTATGTTGCATGACATGTAATGTGCGTGGCTTAAATCCACGTTTAATTGCAGTTAACGTAACCATGAAAAAGTAAAAAGACCCCACAAAATTACAATTATACCGACATGTAGAAATGCAGCACCTGTTGTGAATTACTTCATTTAAAAAGAACTTAATGGAAACACTGTGAAAATATCTCTCATTTTGTATTTGGGCTTAATCTACTTTAGTGATATTTTGTTCTTGAGAAATATGCGATTAACAGATACAGTTTGTATTGCGTTTGGAGCGATAAACAATAATGTAAAACATAAGACCTGGTAATAATGAACTATACACTGCACCCAGGCCTCTTGTAAAGCCGAACGATCGCGTTTGGCCAGATGCAAGAATTAGAGCCTTGAAGGAAAAAAAAAAGTTGCCTACATTAAAACAATGAAGCGAAAGAAAACGAACCAAGAACTTGAAGCTGTCAATAATCATTCATTACGCTCACGCTAAATTATTTCCGGTATGTTATGATTCAAGATTGTTTTAAATGAAATTTTTTTAAAGTGACTTTGAATTTAGTGAAGTTTTTTATGCTTCTGATTGTAAGGGTAAGATCATTTGAAACTTTTACTCTAAAAAAATGAGATAGTTTGTTGACAAACAGATTTTTTGTAGAGGGGCAGATACATAAGTTGTTGGATTGTCTAGTTTGACGAGATCTAACGTCGCAGGTTTTTTAAAAAATATGTTCAAAGCAAGCGGCAACTGATTATTGACATGTTTATACACGAAACACGCAACATGAAATTTTAAAAAATCATTAACTTGAAGTATGCAGTACCATAATTTCTAGCAACATCATCAACCTGAGAAAGTGTCACTTACTCCATCAAGGATTCTGCAGGTAACATTTTCATGGATGAGAATGAAATCATTTCTCAAAGGAGGGCATACTTTGAAGATGTTTTAAATCCTGTAAAGGCATCGACTGATGACGCACAAGATGTGATGCATTTAAGCGAAGAGAAAGTTTTCACCGCAGCAGAAGTAGCAATGGCAATTAAAGGAATAAAATCTGGAAAAACTGCTGGTTAAGATAAAATTAGACCCGAGATGTTGTAAGCACTGACTGAAGAAGGAATTCTCTGCTTGGAATTAACGCGAGTATGTCAAGGTTTGTGTTCGGGTAAATGGTAAGCAATCAAAGCCGTTCAATGTCAGCGTTGGACTCCGGCAAGGGTGCGTTTTGTCACCTCTTCTTTTCATTGTTTACAAAAATTGGATCGACAAAAAAATGCAGCCAAGCTGATGAGTGTGCCCCAACTAGAAATTACAAAATCAATCGCCTTCTGTTCACTGATTATTTGATTCTATTTTCTTCCACAGAATCTGTCCTCCAGCGCGGATTATATAGGTTTGCAGATGCATGAGACACCGCCGGAATGAAAATAAGCACGGCCAAAACCAGGGTTGAAAATATCGATTAGTAATCGATATTACATTCTTTGCTTTTCTGTTATCGATTATCGCACATGCGTTGCTTTTAATTTTTTGTTATGGCTTATCGCCTTTTCTATACTTCTGCTTAAATGTAGATTTGTAGTATCTTTAAACTTTACTTTTGTTCTTGTTGAGTTTGCCGAAGCTTACACCGTATCGTTTCTCTTATGGTATATTGCTCTTTAAAATTATCCTAAAAGTGTATTTTTTATATCCTACATAGTACGGTAATGATAGTTTTTTCTACTCACAAGTTTCCTTTAAATGGTCAATACAGCAAAAGTTCTAGTGTATCCTAATCAGGGCCACCGAGGGGGGGTACAATGACCCCGGGGCCCATGGACTTTGGGGGCCCATGGGCTTTAGGAAGGCCGCTGGCTTTAGCGGGCCCAGTAGAGGGCCCATCGGAACGACACTTAGAAATCAGCATGTGAGGCCTAAAGACCTTTTTTTTTGGAGATCACTTAATTTTGACCGGAAAAACCGTTAGAATTTCGGTGAAGACCTTTTTTTTTGAGATCACATCATAATTTGACAAAACTGCGGCATTTTCTCCGTCTGTTTTGGAGTTCACAAAACCGGAATTCCGTCACATTTGAGCTGGCCCCGGGCCTACGTTTGGCTCTCGGCGCCCCTGATCCTAATGAAAAATAGAATAAAAATTTTTGTTCGCATTTCGGCATCGATTACTAATCTTTGCTTTTTGTTCCTAATTTCTTTGCTTTTTGTTTCTTTAACCTTTGCTTTTTGTCTGAACTATCAATATCGATTCGTCGTTGCTTTTGAAGAGCATCGACTTCCAACCCTGGCCAAAACTGAGTTACTTTACCTTTCAAGAAACCCTGATCAGTGCATGTTGCAAGTGAATGGGGCAACACTGAAGCAGGCATAAAAGTTCAAGTATCAATTGAGGTTGCATTCACGAGTAACAGAAGGCAAGATGAAAAACTGGATACCCGAATTGGTACGGCTAGAGCAGTAATGCGAGCTTTGAACTGTTCGGTTGTCATGAAATGAGATTGACAAAAAAGGCAAAGTTCTCTATTTTGTCCACATTCTCATCTATGGTCATGAATCTTGGTTAATGACCAAAAGAGTACGATCACTAGTGCAAACGTCCGAAATGAGGTTTCACGAAAAAATCGAAGGAGTTACACTATTTAACAAGGTAAGTAGCTCTGAGATCCGAAAATCTCTAAAAATCGTACAGTTACTTCTCCGAATTGAAAGATCTTAGCTTAGATAGTTTGGCCATGTAAGCAGAATGTCTCAAGGAAAACTCCCCAAACAAACTTTACTAGCCAAAGCAAATGGGAAAAGACCAGTTGGACGACCCAGAACTAGATGGACCAATTACATTGGATGGATGGAATTACATCTTGGATGGAATCGCTTGGGACTTCACCTAAGCAAAATGATGGAGCAGATGAAAAACAGTAAAGTGCGGCCGCTTAATCTCAAGTTGTTGCCCCTGCAATCATTTTGGAAAAGAGGCAATGAAGAAAGAAAAAAGAAGAATGTCTTATATAAAGATTTGGAATGCTCTTGTTATGATTATTTGCCATGCTTTAATGTAAACGTGACTGCTTTACTAGTTTTGCCACCTTTTTATTTTAGAATGTTCGAGATAATTCCTTTCTAGTATGTTCTACGATCTTCCACAGTTATCGAATTATTTGGTTATTTACCATTCTTAATTGTTATATTTAGACTTGAAGTTTGTGACCTCATAATTATGTTGCAATTTGTTATCGTAAGTTCATATACTTTTTCAATTGTGACGTTCAAGGATTTTTCTGGGATATTCGATAGCTTTTGCTGTAGTATAGATAGGCGAGTCGTTTTATTTTCGTTCATTCTAATTTCTAATATTCTAAGAGTTGGAGGATTTTAGATATTAGTTTCATAGCATGCGATCTGAATTGGTCAATTGCAATAGTGTACAGTGAGTGTGCGATCTGAATTGGGCGATTGCGGTAGTGTTTACGATCTGAATCGGTCGATTGTGAGAAGTTTTAATGGACCAGTGTTACTCAGTGAGAGTTGGTATGTGTTTCAATCTAAAATATAAGTCTTAATTTAAGATTGATGTGCTGCTTTCTGCAATTCAAGAAGCTAAAGGATCTATCAACAGCCATTTTCGATTCGTCAATTAACATCTTAGCCGTTCTCTGGTTTGTTTAAGTCGACGTGGACTATTCTAGAGATTAAAGGTTGTAATCTAGCCAAGTATCAACGATTGCAACAAAGAACTTTAGAATATTTTTTGCGATAAAAAACTACTCCGAATAATTTTATTGCACTGTTTTTGGATTTGATTCAGCAATGCAGCATATACAGCGTGCCATGTAGCAATACAATAAATAATTCATACAATTTGTCGCAATATAACAAAACTGCTACATATATATAATAAATAACATATAACAAAACTGCTACAGTGTATAACAAGACTGCTATAACAAAACTGCTACAGTATATCCTTTAGACAACGTTGCGCTGCTGGCATGCTGATTTTCTGAAGAAGTTAAAATTCTAAATAAGCTCTGTTCGTTGCAACAGAAAAAATTAAGTTTGCTGCATGTTTTGTTCGCTAATATGTTCTGAAGATCTATATTTTCAAATGTGCGATAAATAATCTGGTAGATTTCGGGCGAATCACTGAATTAGAGATACAAAAGACCAACCTGCAATAATTTTAAGTCTTTTAATTTTACAAAGGTAAGATCTTTGATCTTGTTGAGGGCGATTGGTCTTACGCAATCAAAATTTGCTTTTCTATCACGTTACTATCTATGGCATTAAGGTTCTTTCAAGTTTATCTTGTCTTTCCATTTTTGGGACCGAAAATTTATATGATGGGACGAATGGTAAGTTAATTTGACGCAATGCTTTTATAAAAAGAGCTAATTAATAAATGCACATTATGATGGTTTTATTATATACAAAACACTCTCTTTTTTTTAAGTCAGCAAATTTTGAGGTGAGGTCATTGCTGCTTTTGAATTTTCATAAATTTTTAGTCTCATTTGTTCTTAGTTTTTTTTTAAAGAGCAATTTTTGGCTACAATTACTGTTGAAGTTGAAGAGCAAAAGTGTACACTGTAGCTTACAGTGCATTGGACATTGGGTATATGAACGCTAAGGCTATGTGATCAATACACCACCGCATCTAATCGGCCGCTGACTAATGATTTAAAACTTTGTTTCAGTTGGGAGATGTTCGCATTTTTTTGACCATTATGGCTTTAATCTTCTTCAGCTATGGAGTGATTCTTGAAAGCCTTAACCAAGAACTGTCAACGTAAGTATTCATGCCTAATTGCTTGCTTAAAGTAGCCAAGAATACTTATTGCAGCTGCACCATATAGAATGACATTAGGATAGTCATTACTTCTAAATTCTAATTAAGTTGCAATTTTCGTTTTTCTTGTTTTTTTTTCCAAAGTTTAGGCGGCAACCACCCAATTGGTTTCCAATGCTTCATCCAAGTTTTTGCTTAAATCGCGTTAAAAATGCAGTTAACAGAGATGAAGTTCTCGAGGACACAATTTGAAGTCCTTGGCCTTGGCCTCGAAGCCTCAAGTCCTCGAAAATTGCTCTGTCCTCGGCTCGAGGGCAGCACTATTTTTTGAGTTGTTAAAAGTTTGTAGAGCGCCTCAAAAACTTTTTGGAAAACGTTTTTTTTAGAGATCGCCTGAAAATTTTTTCTAAAGACTTTTTTTTTGGAGAGCACTTGCGCTTGTGTCCTTGGCCTTGGCCTCGGATTTTTTTAGCGTCCTTGGCCTTGGCCTCGAGCCTTGCGTCCTCGACTCCATCTCTGGCTGTTAATTCTTTGTACTGTTTGGCTGACATGTTTTGTTTTTTTTTCATTGTTATTTGCTATTAAAGGTGAATTTACACAGTATCCGTTTTTCGTACGTTTTCGTCCGTTTTTTTGCGTTTTTGCTTCTCCTTGACAAAGTATGCGCTTTTTCATCTGCATTCTTATGTGTCCATATCCGCACTAATCAGACAGTCACATACTGAAAAAAAGTTTTCCAAAAAAATTTTTTGTAAAGGGGTACAGCTTCATTTCGAAATATCGCTCTTATCGTTCATACACAAAATTTTTGAACAAAATTTTTATCTTTATATAACAGTCTGCTTAATGCGTATATGGACTTATAAAAATGCGGATGAAAAAGCGCATACTTTTTCAAGGAGAAGCAAAAACGTAAAAAAAACCGACGAAAACGTACGAAAAACGCATACTGTGTAAATTCACCTTAAGGAATCAATTATAATTATAGTTCAACCAATCTACAAACAAGGGTACAATTAAACGATGAGTAAAGGCAAAATAAATGGGGGTATCTAAAGTCAGGCCAATCGTATTAAACTAGACTAGCGTTGACTCCGTTCTTTTTGACCATCTTTTGCAGAGATATTCTACTTCAAACACGACGTCGGTGACTCTAATCAAGGCCACCGAGAAGGGGAGCAGGGGGGTACAATGACCCCGGGACCCATGGACTTTAGGGGGCCGATGGGCTTCAGGAAGGCCGTTGGCTTCAGCGGGCCCTGCAGAGAGCCCATGAGCTCGAGAGGGGCCCATCGAAATGACACTGAGAAATCAGCATGTGAGGCCTGAAGACCTTTTTTTTGGAGATCACCTAATTTCGACCGGAAAAACCGTTAGAATTTCGGTGAAGACCTTTTTTTTTTTGAGATCACATCATACTCGTAATTCGGACAAAACTGCAGCATTTTCTCCGTCTGTTTTGGAGTTCACAAAACCGGAAATCCGTTATATTTGAGCTGGCCCCGGGCCCACGCTCGGCTCTCGGCGCCCCTGACTATAATGTAAAAATTTTACCACTTTTTATTAGCAATCTTGTCGTTGATAAGCATTAGCATCTTAACGGTGCCTTCCCAGTTCTATCCTAAAGCAACGATGAGGCTACTGTATTGAGTCGTTTTGCAACGCACCAATCGGTTTGATCTTTATCAGCCCTACAGATCTGAGCTGGTAAAAAAAGCAGACTTTTCGGTAGCCTAGCAATTTCAGTAAAAATCAAGCAGGCAGATACACTTCAGTCTAAATCCTAGCCTAGTCTAGCAATAAAGTTTTTATTACTAGGCTACAAAGTACAAACTCATACCTGATAATAAGACTACCAATACTTGAGTAGGCTTATTGTATTTGCTTACGGTATTTTGTGAACCCAGAATAAACTTTTCCATCTAAGTCGAAAACAATGGCCTACTAGCCTACTCCAATAACTCTACTAGCCTTACTTTCGCTTGTTCTTAGACGTTTGTTACCTAGGCTATCGTACAGCCCAGTCTTTTTTCCAGCTCGGATCTATTCTGCTGACAAGATCAAACTGATTAGTGCGCAGCGAAACGACCCAAAGCAGTAGCTTAATCGTTGCTGTACAATAGAACTGGGAAGGCGTCGCTAAGACGCTAATGCTCATCAACGCCAGAATAGCCAATAAAAATTATTAAAATTTATAACATTACAGTCACCGAAGTCGTGTTTGAAGTAAAATACAGTATCTTTAGAATGGCTGGGTCAAAAAGGATGGAGTCAACGCTAATCTAGTCTTATGCGATTGGCCTAAGCTTAGATACCTTTGTGGTCCCCCACACCCTCCTGTTCTTTCTTTTTTTCCAATATTCTTTTCTCTTCGTCTCCGCTCTCTAGACCGTCATTTTTTTTCCTTGTTTTGTGGTAGTATTTATTGGCGAGTTCTCTCGCACGTGTTTCTTTTTTCGTTTTCGTTTGCTGTCTGAAGCATTGAAGGATGTTGTTCATGTACACGTGTGAATTTAATTGTTTGTGGTGGATCGAAATGACCGATTTCCCTCACCCCCATTCATTTTGCCTTTAGTCCTCGTTTAAGTTACACCAGATAATTTGCGAATTAAAGTTAATCCACAATGGCGCCAATAACATTACCAGTACTCTTATTGGAACGACCGACGCTCGCGTCGCGTGTTCCTGTGTTTTTACTCAGCCATTTTCCTACGAACGAGTGCGAAATTTCAGACTTTTGCTTATAACTCGAGAACGGTTTGGTTTAGCTACATGAAATTTGGACAGCAGTTTGAGATTAATAAGTTATATGTTTGTACCAAATTTCGAGGCAATAGGTCACGTAACTTTGGTTTTACAACCCGAAAACCGCCCCGCAAGTTTGGCGTAAAAAGCGGTCTCAGTCAAAAACGGCTTAAGTACGGCAGAAAATATTTCATAGAGTAGTATGTCTCAAGATACCTTTTCATCCCAACCAACCCACTTTTGGCCGCGATGAAGTTTTTTTCTTTTTTTTTTCCTTTTTTTTCCTTTTATTTCTTTTTTTTCCTAATTTTTGTGCGTTCTTTTTCTCCTAAACCACAAAACATCGAAATCTAATTTGTGTGTAAAGTTGTTGGGCTGCAAATGCAATTATTTCCCCCGAAATTTTTTGGGGCAACTCCACCGGGAACCCCCCCAAAATGGGGCCCCAAAAGATCCATTTTTTGAACGGCTCAAGCTAGGGTGCTAGTTCTTTTTGATATCAATAGATATTCAACAGACAAATATTTTGACATAGTTTGGGGGTGCCACCCCCCCGAGATCCCCCAAATGGACCCCCCATAAATCAATTTTTTGAACGGTTTAAGGTAGAGCTCTACTTTTTTTTGATATCAGTAGATATTTAACAGACAAATTATTTGACATAGTTTGGGGGTGCCACCCCCCCCCCTCAGGGACCCCGTAAATGGAACCCCAAAAATCAATTTTTTGAATGGCTCAAGCTAGAGTTCTACTTTTTTTTTTGACATCAGTAGATACTCAACAGACAAATATTTTGACATAGTTTGGGGGTGCCACTCCCCCCCGGGAACCCTCCCAAATGGACCCCCCAAAAATCAATTTTTTAAACGGCTCAACTTAGAGTGCCAGTGTTTTATGATATCAGTAGATATTTAACAGACAAATATTTTGACATAGTTTGGGGTGCCACTCCCCCCCTGGGGACCCCCCCAAATGGACCCCCAAAAATCAATTTTTTGAACGGCTCAACTTAGAGTGCCAGTGTTTTATGATATCAGCAGATATTTAACAGACAAATATTTTGACATAGTTTGGGGGTGCCACCTCCCCCGGGGACCCCCCCAAATGGACCCCCCAAAATTCAATTTTTTGATTAGCTCAACTTAGAGTGCCAGTGTTTTATGATATCAGGAGACATTTAATTGACAAATATTTTGACTCCACTTTTCTGTAGGTTCCATAATCAGATATTTTTGAATAATTGCTGATTTTACGGTAGACAAAAAGTACTTTTGAGCGTCACAGCATTAGCTATGCGTCGGTCGTTCACTGGGTTTGCTGGCAAACTCCCATCTTGTTGTAAGTAGTATTGCATTTAATAACTCTGTAGTGACACGTTGGTTATCACCCTATGCACAAATGTACTGATACACTGTTGCATTTGCTTTCAGCTCAGCAGTAACGCATTGGAAAAATTATTTTTCTTACCAACTGAATATTGATACAAAATTTTGTGTGCAGACAACCAACTACACGCATTGAAACAGCTGGAGACTTCGTTGTGCTGCTTTACAACAATATTTTTCGACAGCCCTACTGGCAAATTTATGGGAATGCATTGGGAAATTCGACTAATCCTCAATTTAGTAAGAGCTGAGAAAAAGCTTTAACTTCGTAAATAAACTTGTGCTAATGGTTTATGTTTCACCGTTTCTGGAAACGTTGATGATGGATGTTGTTGATGTTTTGTTGCTTATGTCAAATAGTTGTTAATGCGTAAGGGTGGTAATTTGCTTTGGTCCTTAAGTCGAAAGCGAACGAGCCAGTGCCGTTGCCAGAGCAAATGAAGTGAGGGGCGCTAACCAAAAGTGCGGGGCACTAAAATTTGCTTACAAAAACTGATCTTCAGATCTTGTACGACTACAATTATGTGTAATTTTAAAATAAGGCCCACAGCATTTTTTAGCTCGTTTTGTCTGTGGCCCATAATCGTTTGAAAAATCTATCTACAGCAGTGAATGCTACCAAACGCGCAACCAGGATTTTGACAAGAGGGGTTAACCAAAAAAAAATTTTTTTTGCAAAAAAAAAACGCCAGATTTAGCCCCCGTGCTAAACAAACTGATGCAACTCAAGCGTGTTACAGACGAGCATAGTCACTAAACATTTAGTGAACGGAGGCCTGGGGACGGAGCCCACAGCCTCTGGGCGATTTTTGCGATTTTGCTGCAAAAATAGCGATTTTAACGTTCTTTTAATCATATTTTGCACTTTTTGAAATCATACGCATAACTAAATTTCTAAAATTCAAAAGTCATTTCAAAAAATTAAATTGCTTAGCACCTTCAGCTCTCCCCCCTCCCTAGCTTCAGGTCAGTCAGTAGTTTATTCTTTCAGCATGCACAAAAAGAGGCACACAATGACATCTGTAAAAGCTGAAGAATGCGAAACCACAGTCTATGCATACTGTGGATGAAGCGAAGGAGCAGTGCTCATCAAGTCAGCTTCACCCACACTCCCACTTCAGACTTCAAGTCTTAAGCAAATGGCGGTAAGAAAAGTGCTAGTAAAAACAAGCCAAAAAAAAAAACAACAACAAGGCACCGTGTAATAAACATACTAGTCAACTGCTGCAAAAAAAAAGGACCATATACAAGTTCAAAAAAGACAATGAAAACATTGTTATATGCAGTAAGTCATAACTATGTAATAGTCAGCCTACTGATAATTCAACAGTAATCATATTCTCTTTTTGTGGCAATAAACTTAAAATATAAATTCAAGTCGTACAGAGTATTAAATTTAATTCAGGGAGCACACCCTCAAACTTCAAAAGGAACAGACTTAATTTACTGATAATTTTCCATCCCAAATTTCTCACTAACAAAAAAAAATAATTAAACAAAAAAATTTCCTCATGCGAGGTCAAGTCTAAAACACGTTCAAACGGTCGTATTTTGCGGTTAAACTTTCTAAGTGGCTTGGTTAAGGGGGCTTAAGCCCTTTCACTGTGGTTGCTCCACTGACTGCGACCAGGGGCGTATTTTCGCCAAGATAGTATAATTAGCATAGAATAGTATGCAAAATTGCGGCATGGCCTTCCACTTTGTAACATGGGCAGAGGGTTGAGCACAGAAGCGGTGGGCGAAGACCTTTTTTTTGGTCTTCACCGAATTTTGGGCAGGAAAACGGACTTGGTTTTGGGCTGGAAAATTTTCATTCTGGTCTTTATAATTCTCAAATTCCTGCCCCCCCCCCCCCCCCCTCTATCGAAAATCCTGCTTACGCTACTGACTGCGACCTCAAATGTGCGCTAAAAATCAAAACAGCTTATCTTTGAAAAAAAATGTTTTCACGTATTGTTTCGTGTCATAATCACTAACGAAGCACCGGTAACGATTCTGCAAGTTTTACATGTCTCGTCCGCGACACATCCGTAAAGGCGTGTTTTTAAGACGGAATATTGCATCACATTTATGTACAGCAGTTGGTTGCCAGCAATTTCGCAAAGAATCGAGAAAACGTTAAAGTAGAGTTATGTTTGAACGTAATTATTCCTTTTTCCATCATTGTGTGTTGTCTTGTTCAGGCTTAGAAAAATTGCTATTGTAACTGACAAAATTGCAATTAGTTACACGATTTTGCTGCAATTGTTATTGAAAATTTTTAAAAGTCGATAAGTGTAATTAAAAATTTATTAAGAACAATGTACTGAGAAAATTAATAATAAGCTATATACAGTATACAGAGTCTTATAGGCACAATCAAACCTTTGATTGACAGCCTAAGACCAGTACTTAAATTGTAGGGAGGACGCGTGGGGACGCGTCCCCTCATCGAGAGTCAGAGTCCCCCCATCGAAATTTCAGCGCTGGATAAGCACACGAAAAAGCGCTTTTTAGCACGAAGAAATCCCACTAGTTCCGGCCGAATGTAGTGCTAAATTGCGGTAAAGACATTTTTTTGTCTTTACCCGATTTAGGGTAAAAAGTACAACTTGAGTCATAATTTCCACTAAATTTCATTCGGATTCCGAATGCGTTTGGTCAAGGCTGCAAAAGCGTTTTCCCAAGCAAAATTTTACTATTTAAGTACTGCCTTAGACATACTGTTTCGGAATCGACATTCGTCTTTGTTCCTCGTCAGTATAGCTAGGACTACAGGTATGAACATGAGCGTAGAAAGGCAAAGAATCGCAAATTAACCAGATCATGACACAATTTTTTTCCCCCAAAATACAATAAAGTAAAAGTTTTAATTAGTTGTCATTGTTAAGTCACTGTACATACTACTGCGAGCCACTGAGGTTCTAGTTTAGAGCTGTCTCGGCCCTGTTCGAGACGTAGCCATTTTAGGCGAGCTACGATCGAGGAGAGCAGAGAGTATTGATAGCGTTTCATTTCTACAGATTTTTAGCTTAGTTTAGCTCTATAGTCTGAATTTTGGCACTAGTTTTGAGCCTTTTAGCCAAGTGGAGACGTAGCCATTTAAGGCGAGCTATGAGGAGAGTAGAGAGTTAGCAAACCTATCGTTCTTTTCAGAGATGTAAGGTAAGATTTGTACTTTAGTCGGTAAAGATTTGAACTGTTAAAATTATCTCTTGTAACATTGTGATTACTTTATATTTTTGGGGGAAAAAAATTGTGTCATGATCTGGTTAATTTGCGATTCTTTGCCTTTCTACGCTCATGTTCATACCTGTAGTCCTAGCTATACTGACGAGGAATAAAAGACGAATGTCGATTCCGAAACAGTATGTCTTAGGCTATTAATCAAAGGTTTGATTGCGCCTATAAGACTCTGTATACTGTCTAAAATAGCTTATTAGTAATTGAAAATGTCTATGCCTGTTTGCAATTACAATTTACTCTATTATTCACTAAGATAGTGTTTGAACAATATCAATTTTCCTCCGGTTGCAAATCGATATCGATATTTTCTACCGGTTGCAATCACATCTGACATCACAAACCAAACATCAAAGTAGGTTAGGAATAGTTAGAGTTAGTTTTAGAGATAGGGTTAACCCTACTATTATCTAAACTTAGCACCTACTCTAATTATTACTAGCACTAACTCTAAGCCAATAGTAGCCTAACATAGAATTGGCCGATGACGTCAGATGTGACTGTAACCGATGATAATTAATTATTGTAACCATAAGCGTAGCCAGAATTTT
This sequence comes from Trididemnum nubilum, assembly GCA_963965965.1. Classification (NCBI taxonomy): domain Eukaryota; kingdom Metazoa; phylum Chordata; class Ascidiacea; order Aplousobranchia; family Didemnidae; genus Trididemnum; species Trididemnum nubilum. The sequence goes on along the minus strand of OZ014472.1, from coordinate 39,999,633 downwards.
TGATTGTGGGGAGCCAAACCACAAATTACATGCAATGACGTCATCAGAAATTCTCAAAAGAGGAACTTTTTGTGGGGCAAAGATCTCGTAGAATGGAAGATCTAAAGCTGTGGCCTGTTGGCAATTAACCAAGATTTTGCTAAAGTAGAGGTACAGTAAAGTGATAGATAAAAAGTGCAAATGTCTAATTTGGGAGAAGTGTTGAGTAAGCTAATGTAACTCAAACGTATCACAGACGGGGGTCTGGGGGCGGATTCCCCCGCAGCCGGAGACTTTAGACTTTAGAGCGAAGCCCCCAGCCGCTGGCTGATTTTTTGTAATTTTTTGAAATAAAAAGCTATTTTAATGCCATTGGATCACATTTCGCACGTGTTCAAAGCCATTCGAAAGAACTAGATTTTTAGTCTTTGAAAGCCAATCGAAAAACTTTAATTGTTCAGACCTCCTTTTACTAGCAATTTAAGTCCAAAACACGTTCAAAATTTTGCAATTTGTTGTTGACTTTTAATTGTAAGTGATTTATTTGGCCCAGATTGGGGGAAGTAATGAACATTGCCCCCTGCAATATTTTAGTAGTAAATGATAATCCACTCGAAGATTTTTCTTAGAGATTTTTGTCATAGATGACAAGTTAATGCAAAACGTTAGCTTCGTTAACCACTACTCCGTTAACAAGCTTCACGTCTCCGTTAACGTTAATCTGTTATTTTCAGCTTTAATTAACGGAAATTAATAAAGTCCGTTAATTCGTTAATATTTTGCGCTTAATTTACTTTTCTCTTTATTCACTCGCTTCTAGAACACGTATTGACGCTTTTGAGCTTATTGTAAGGACGAATTTATTGCTGTGGTGGTCTTTTTGTGTTCTGGAAGTTACATTTTACAGTCTAATCTAATTTCAAGATAAAAATAAGTTCCAATGCACTAACAAAGCTGAGATCGGAAAATTTTTGGAAATTGCGAACAACAATAATTAATAGATCTATGAGGCTGCAGCTTATTATTTGTCTCAAAGAAGAGCTCCTTTTTTCGCTTCTATAAAACTCGTGCTAATACGCAACAAGTGTTACCAGTGCAAACTGGTTTGTACCGGTACGATAAATGAATGGTGCAAAATATCAACGATAAAAACCTTAACGGAAATTAACAGAACTTAACGGGAGTTAATTCAACCCTTTATCATGAAAAGACTTTTTAACGGATTAACGAGTTAATGAAAAAGTTAGCTTCCTTATTAACGGATTTACGATTAACGGACTTGTGCCCTCCTATGATTTTTGTTTTGTCATAAAATTAACCTGTTATAGGAGTACTTGTACGGCTAGGGGCCCCAGGACCCCTCAATTCAAATTCAATATTTTGTTCAATGAGTATTTCCCTGGCTAATTTTTTTTAAGTATTTTGTGCGTAAAACTGGCGAGGTTCAATGCTATTTGTGATATAAATATTTTGTGTGCTTTTTTGCTTGTTTGCATGTCAAAGCAACGCTAATGGTTATATTTTGTATGATCATGCTAAATCTGTGATATTATTGATAAAAGTTAAAGTTTTGTTAATCAGTAGTTGTTACTTGAAGTTGAAACGTACACAATTTCAATTTTTTTAGAATTTTTAATTGTGTTAAAACTTATTTTCTTTCGCACAAATAAGTGCGGTAAGAAACAATAGTTCAGCTAAAACCATAATGTTGCTGGAAGCGATATGAATTCAATAACATACTTGACAATTGCTTACAAACGTAATTATGTATTGGAAAAATTAAAGTTAAACAAAGATTGATGGAAGAACAAGAATAGAGAGAAATTGGGCTTTGATGGGTCTGGTATAGAAATACAAAACAAATCCAGAGTGTTGACTTAAGCAAAACTCGAGGCTTCGTATGTAAGTAAAGTGGTCACAATGTTTTGAGAATCTTTTCAATGTAATTGTAAGTGAAATTGTAATTGAATTACAATTACTTGAACTTGAATAATCGTAATTGTAACTGAAAATTTTATGTTGTAATTGTAATTAAAGCAAAAACGAGTAATTTTTCCAAGCCTAGTCTTGTCGCTGCTTGATGTTCCAAAAACAGTATTTTGAGTAAACCAAAATGGGGAGGCACAGGCAGACGTTAGGGGGGGCACGCCTCTTTGCCCTCCCCCCCCCCCCCCCCCCCCCCCCGTAGCGATGGCACTGGTACGAGCGTATTCTTAGGTTAGTTGAACCAACTGATAGTTTGTATAATGGTAACGCGGTACTGAATTTCTGTTTAAAACAAACTATAAAAATTCGCTCGTACGTTCACTGTGTTACGTAGAGTATAGACCGGGTTTAAGCATTTGTACAATGACTGCAGGGTCCGTATGAGAGTATAACGCAAATTAATGTAACCACAGGCGAGCAATCAGTAAAAGAGACTCTCGATCCTTTGCTGTATGAAAATGCAGTAAAAACTAGACTGTTGGATAAGCAAAAACCCATATTCTTTTTGTTTTGTTTTGTTTTAGCGTTCGATACAATTGTGCCTTCTTTGGTTACGGCTTTCTACGTTTTATTCGCCAACTTGCTCATGGTCAACCTCCTCATTGCCATGTTCAGGTAAAGGCTTTTTTTTATCGCAAATCCAGATTCATTTGTGCATGAAGCAATTTATAGCATGTGATCGGATTGTCGTCTGATTGTATGATCAGGGCTTAACCCGCACCCTGGTCAGTCGTCATGGTGTTTGTGTTGCGTCCTTGGATAAGACGCTTTACAATGATTGTCTTTGAAGGCTTCACACATGCAGGAAATTTAATCGCCAAAAATTCGACGAAATCCGCAGGAACAATTAATTCACCAGAAATTTCTAAGCAGGTTCAGATTCATCCATGCTATGAATAGCGTTAATACCATTCACACACAACTCAATTTGATAAAAACATGATTTGGGCAATTATTTTATTCTAGGATGACTCCCCTATCGAACAAAATATAGGAGTGCCATCAGAAGTCTCAATTGTGACTAAAAATTTTGGATTACTAGGTTTTATCGGCGATAGTGGATGGTATATATTTGCATTGCATTAGTTGCCTTCAGATTCGAAAGCAATTATGCATATTTTTTAATTATTTGGAAGAGAATTCTCACCAATGGAAAAAAGTCAAATGCGAATACGGAAAAACTGTTATTTTAGCTACACATTTCAAGCAATTCAAGACAATGCGACTTTGTATTGGAAATATTATCGCTTTGAAGTTGTTAAAGAGTTTTGGATTCGACCTTGGGTTCCTTCTCCGTTAATCATCATCGAAGATATTGTCCGAACGTTTCAATGGTTTCACAACCGAGGAAGAAAAGGAGAAAGAAGTCAAGCTTTTAGTAAGAAGCTAACATTCGTAAAAATTTAGTTGTGATGTTTTGACGTTTGCTGGCCAGAGCTTTTATTATTAATCGTTTGCGTGCTATCTGGCCTAAAGGCTACCAGCGCCGAAGCGTAAGGAAGAGTCACCAGAACGGACTCTTCGTCAGTCACCGTTCTGGTGACTCTTCCTTAAGCTTCCGCGCTGGTAGCCTTTAGGCCAGATAGCACGCAAACGATTAATAATTCGTAAAAATATTGAGTTAAAAGCGCTTTTTTATTTATTTTGCTATGAAGTTATTGTAGTTTCGATTTTGGATAAAGAGGAAGCTTGCAATGTGGTTGCACTATGTACACAGCAGTATGCTTAGTGCTTGCTAATACTAGGCCTATCTCAAAAAAAAAGGTTAGTCGTGAATTTCGCCAAAAATTTTACGGATTATTTAATTTTGAATTCTATAGTTTTATGCAAAGTAGAAGACTACAGTTTTATAACAAATATATATTTTTTCTATTTGAAATATTTGGTTTAGACCGACCAATGACCAAAGAGCAGGAGGAGTTTCTATGGGAGTTTGAGCAGGAAGTGCTGACGCTAATTGAGGAAAAAGAAAAAGAAAAACAGCATCAAGCCGACGCTCTGTACGTCAATTATCTGTTTATATTCCAAGTTGCAGTACACATATACCCCTCCAAATATTAAAATTTAAAAACTATCTAAAACCCGACAGACTGTTTCACCTATGGAAGGATCATCAGGGGTCCAAAAACAAAAACATACACTGAAATAAAAACTGATACTGATAAAAGTCATAAATTTAACGCTGTACTGTCGAACTCTGAGTTCAACAGTACAGTGTTAAATTTATGACTTTTATCAGTATCAGTTTTTATTTCAGTGTATGTTTTTGTTTTTAGACCCCTGATGATCCTTTCATACGTGAAACAGTCTGTCGGGTTTTAGATAGTTTTTAAATTTTAATATTTAGAGTGGTATATGTGAAGGCCTACTGTAATCAAGCTCTAACTTTAAACCAGTTATTGAGCACTTTCTGGAACAGGCTGATACCTATCACTACTTTTATATTCCAAGTTAGATTGACAAAGCGCAGCAAGGATACATTGTTGGATTTGAGTCAAACTGCCTCCTGCTCAGGGCCCATTTGTCTACCACAGCACTTCGTGCAAATATTTCTCTCGGTCTTTTGCCGCACACTTTATATCCACTCGACCATTGATCGACATAACTTTTAATTTCCAACTCCTTTTTTCATCACAAAATACTTATTTTGCTTTTGCTTTCATTTTTACCTCGTTAAAACCGGTAAAAGTTAAACAGCCCTGCTACTGCTTACCAGACTGTTAACCTAGAGTTGGTAGTCGGGCCGGGCTTTTCAAGTCGGGTTCGGGCTTAACATTGACGAAATGTCGTGCTAAATTCGGGCTTGATATAAGCAATTACTTTGTTTCGCCTTTTAGATGTTATAAAAGCGTAATTGAATTACCTGCCACTCTGAATGACGGCTTCGTTTAAGCATTAATGCGATTATTACTCACAATTATTATTACTACCTCACAATTTATTAGTAATGAATAGTTTATTTTAACCGTAAACGAGGAATGACCTCATACATTTTTTAGATCTAATCTATTTTTTGAGCCTGGTTGTTGTCTTTAAACCACTTTTCAGGTTCGAGCTTTGAATTTCGAGTTCGAATGTGTACTTATCGGTGGTTTAAACTCTGTGTAAATCTACTATGGTCATCAAATCAAGTTTATTAGCTCAGATGGTGGAGCAGAAAACTTTTTTGCCAACGTTTCGATAGGCTATGCTCAGGACATGTATTACATATTTTCGTCAGGACTAGAATGCGAAGTTATAAACAAGCGTACGATAAATGAGATAATCACGTGACAAAATGAATCGTACGTAAACGAAAATGCGACAGATTGGCGAAGCGCGAAAAACAATAATATAACGTAATAGGGTGTGAAGTAGAGGAGCCGAATAACTGCTAAGGAATTTGTCATTTTGCTTATCATTTATAGTATTGGGGATTAGGTTAATGAAATGCGATTTGATAAAGCGTTGTTTTGTGAAGTCAAGTTCGAGGTCTAAAACTTTTGTGTCGGTTGAATCCATAGAATAATCGTTGTCAAAAACATGCTGAGTCAGTGCCGACGCGTCGAATCGTAGATGCCGAATGTCTGCTAAATGTTTTTTTCTTCGTAGACTTAGCTCACATTCGGCAGCTATAATTCGACAAGACAAGTCAGCACTGACTAAGCATGTTTTTGACAACGAATATTTTATGAATTAGACGAACGCTAAAATTTTAGACTTTGAACTTGACTTCACAAAACAACAGTTTATCGAATCATATTTCATTACCCAAATTCCCAACAGGCTAGAAAAAAATATAATTGTAGTTGACAAAACTGTAATTAATTACACGATTTTGCTGTAATTGTAATTGGAAATCTTCAAAAATCGGTAATTGTAATTGTAATTGAAAATTTTTCTGCCTATTTTCGATTCCTATCACTCTAACAAAATGTGTTAAAAGAATGTCAATTTTCCTTCGGTTGCAAATTAATATCGATATTTTTTACCGGTTGCAATCACATCTGATATCACAAACCAAACATCAAAGTAGGTTAGGGATAGTTAGAGTTAGTTTTAGAGATAGGGTTAATCATATTCATATCTTAGCACCTACTCTAATCATAACTAGCACTAATTCTAAGCCAAAAAATAGATTAACATAGAATTGGCCGATGACGTCCGATGTGACTGTAACCGGTGGTAAGTAACCACTATAACTTCAACTTCAACATCAATCAAATTCATTGTAAATTCAATTCATTGTAACTTTAATATTAATATTTTGTGTGCTTTTTTGCTTGTTTAATATTTTGTGATATTTTGTAACAGTGATATTAATATTTTGTGTGCTTTTTTGCTTGACACTAATGTTTCTATTTTGTATGATCATGCTAAATATGCGATATTATTGGTAAAAGTAAAAAAAGGAAATGTTAAATAGTAGTTGTAACTTACACAATTTCAACTTTTTTACAATTTTTAATTGTGTTAAAACTTATTTTCTTTTGCACATATAATTCCGGCATGATACATTGGTTTAGCTGAAACCATAATGTTGCTGGAAGCTGAAATGAATTCAAAAACATACTTGACAATTGCTTACAAACCAAATTATGTATTGCAAAAATTAAAGTTAAACAAAGATTGATGGAAGAACAAGAATAGAGAGAAATGGGGCTTTGATGGGTCTGGTATAGAAGTACAAACCAAATCCACAGTGTTGACATAAGCAAAACTCCAGGCTTCGTATGCAATGCCGCTACCACACTTCGGCGAATTTGACTGCGACTCCACTGCGAATCAATTCGCAGCGCAGTCTCTGGAGAGTCGCAGAGCATGGCGAATTCTCCGCGAATGCGTTGCAAGTTGATGTCTCCTAATGTTGAAGAAAAAAAATTATTCATTTTTATGATAAAAAAGCAGCTAAGATTAAAGAAAAAAACTTTATTTAGAAGATTAATTAAGCTTATTACTTCTGATTAAGACAAAAATTTTAGTGAAAGCTTTAATTTAGCAGCAAACAAAAAGCACGAAGGTTGTCCGAAAAATCAAAATCAAAAAGAAAAATAACTAAAACCGGTTAGTTTTCACGACATAGTTTGATGTATTACGGCATACCTGAGCGGTAACGCGGTTTTTTTCAATGGTACCGTTGGTTCATTACCCGGATACTTTACCATTTAAAGGCGCTACTGGTTCTTTATGCAAATGCAAAATTTTATTTAAACCAATGTGAAAAATAAATGTTTTGAATAGACATTGTAATTTATGGGTAAATATCAACATCTACGCTCGTAAAAATTCAATAAAATCTCTCAAAACTTTTTAACGGCAAAATTTTTAACAAATTATAAACCAGTCAAATCGTTCCTCTTTTTTTCAACGTTTATTGACGTAACTTAATTTCAAAATCACAAAAGCAATAAGGTGATGAATAACCTTCGAATTACGGTAGCTTTATTATTGCGTATTACTATTATTTTTATTTTTGTTCAAGTCTTTATTATTTCGTATTATTTCTGTGATTGAAGTGGATATATTCTCAGCAAACGGGCACAGTTTTCGTTAAACAGATTGCCCTTAAAGTCAATTTTACTAAAATATGCAACTTTAATGTCGTTTGACATTGCTGCTACTTTAATGCACATTTTGTTGCAAGCATAAAACTTAAATATATCCAGCTTTAGAGCAGAAAAACTGGACTTCAGGAATAGCTTTGCCGAGAATAACATAGCCGAAGCTGCCGTAAAACGTTTTATTTGAGAGACGTTTTAACTTAGTCATTAATTATCAATTTACAAATAACCCGCAAAAGGATTAGATGTCCTGCAAAGTGCAAGTTTAACAAAATAAATCGGAAATTAACTAACTGCTGTTCCGCGGTATAAGGCATTACTGCTTTCAAAAACACGCACAAACCAAGCTAATAATTTTATAACTGTATTGCAACACTACTATTCAACACCACTGCATTTATCATACTACTCGGCTATTAACAGCTGTAGGCAAACTGAGTGTTTTATTTAAACTCAAACGCTTTCGGCGTTATGTTGAGCGCCTTCATTAAAAAACTAAAAACATGGCACATGAATAAAGCAATAACACTATGTAACACAATTTTTGTTTGGCTACTTTTTCAGGTGCTCCTTTACGTATTTATGAGCGCTGTGTTTAAAAATTCGGTTAGTTTTTTTGTATCATCGTTACTTTTTGAGATATTCATAATTTTTATTTCATCCGACCTAGCTGTATAGCTAGCAGATTGTGTTCTACCTTGCAGTAGATTGTAACTGCATATCAAGGCTCCGCTCAATGCACATTAAACGCAAAAGTCAGTTTAAAAATGGTTGATAAAAGAAGAAGGCGTAACGATTAGCACAAAACAGTTTTTTCAAATAATAAGAGTCATTCAAAAATGCATTGTTGAGCGAGCTTTTCTTTTATGACGACTCTTATCTTGCCTTATCAAAGACCAAATGTAGTCTCCCTGCCAGCGGCTTTTATATCGTCGTTCCATTAGCTCAATATCCTGGTGAAATCTCTCACCATGCTCCTCACTGAAGTCACCAAGATTTTTTTGAAAAAAATCCAGATGATGGCATAAAAAGTGAAGTTTTACAGACATGCGACAACCCATGTTTTGGTAACTTTTGATAAGCTTTTCCACCAACTCTTTGTAATTTGGATCCGTTTTATTTCCCAAAAATCCATAAACCACACCTCGAAATGCTTGCCAAGCTTCCTTTTCTGTTTCGTTCACTTTTTTCTTCCAAGGTTTTAGGCTTTAACAATATGTTTTTCTGGGGACCAACGAATATTTCGCCTTTTATTTTGGCCTCTGATAGCCTGGGATACATTGAACGAATTTCTTGAAAAACTTCTTCAAAATCCAAAGGTTTAACAAACTATTTTACTAGACCTAATTTGATATGAAGTAGTGGCAGTAAAACATTTTCTCTGCTTACAAGAGGCTCTTTGATGACGTTATACATTCCTGGTGTTACAGTAGTTCTTTCTGTGTCGGCCAACAAATTTTCTCGTAGTGCTCATCAGAGGTGGAGTCGAGGACACAAGGCTCGATGCCAAGGCCAAGAACACAAAAAAATTTCGAGGCCAAGGACAGACCCTCTCGAGGCCAAGGACACAGGTGCAAGTGTTCTCCAAAAAAAAGAAGGTTTTCAAAAAAATTTTTCAAGCAAACTCAAAAAAAAGGTCTTCAAAAAATTTTTTTCAGGCGATTTCCATTTGAGGAAAACCAAAAAAGGTCTTCGCAAATTTTCTGCCAGGTTTCTGGCGCTTTCCAACAAAATTTCAACGGTTTAAAAAATACTGCTGTCCTCGAGCCGAGGACAAGGCAATTTTCGAGGACTTGAGGGTTCGAGGCCAAGGACTTCAAAATCTGTTCTCGAGGACGTCTTCGACGCCAAGGAAGTCCTTGGGGACTCCACCTCTTGTGCTCACCATCAGCTCTAATATTCCACAAGCACAAAATACAAGAGTATTTTGTGTATCCACCCTGCAGACCCAGCAAAAATCCGAGCATTTGAAGTCACCACAAACATACCACTCAAACTGAGCATAATTGATTTTAATAAGCAGTTGCTTGACATTTCCATTGTCTTTTTTCATCTGCAGTGAATAAGCAAATGGAATTGATGGAGATATATTGCTATAGTGAAGTAACATCGCTTTAATACTTTTGGTAGAACTGTCAATGAAAAGTCATAGAGTAGGATCATGATCTATTCCAAAAGCACAAAACAGGCCTTCTACATCTTTGCAATAGCAAATGTCCTCCATAGCATCAAAGTAGACAAAAAACTCCAAGTGCCTCTTCCTGTAAGCAATACTCTTGCAGTCATCGCCAAGCAGTTTCCACTCATTCAGTGTAGATGTTAATAACTCGGCTGCAGATTTTGTAAGCCCTAGATCACATATCAAATCATCCAGGTCTTGTTTAGTCGTAAAATAAGGTTCTGCACTTGTTGTTGGTGCATATTCTGCATCAATGTCTGAATTTTCTCTTGCTGGTGCTGAGTCTTCACTTATGTACTTTCTACCTGAAATGATTAAGCACAAGTACATTGCAAGAAATTGGATCCAGTCTTAGAACATATAAATACTGTTATTTACATTACCCACAGAAAATTATTCACATTTGATGGTGGGCTCGGAATCGGTGAAGCGTCACTGTGAGGAACACGTGCAATGGATGAGGGTATACTTGGATACATCATAGCTCTTCTTCCTCTAACCTTGCGATACTTTAAAATGTTTATCATGCAAAAATAGAAATCATAATGATGATTTTGGGGTTCTCTCCAAACTCTGGGAATTACAAACGACATAATTCCTCCAGAACCCCTCAACCATCCTTCAAGATTAGATCGCAGCTGCAACAGATTACATGTGGTGCCCGGGACTTGTGCTGATTGCCAATGTCGATCCCAAAACATAGTCTTCACCTGTACAATACTTTGTTCTTTTCACTATTTTATATGAAGAGTGTTGGCCGCTGATGTAGTATCCATATACATAACAAAATCAATCTGGTGAAATTGTGCACCTTTCTAGCCATTTTTATTACACTATTTAAACGATGAACTGAGTTAAGATTAACACAAGACTTTACTCTATAAAATGTAATCATAGAGGCCAGGAAACATTGCTACTGATTAGGCTGTTGACATACAAGTCTAGCAGCTAGGATCCTGACTACAACGCGAAACTTTTCTCTGCAAGCACTGAACATGGCTGTCTAATCAGACTACTCTGAATTCTCTAGGCTAAAATAAAACAAAAGTGAGGACTGATAAGTTATAAAAAAACTTTTGTCAGTGAGGTTTCGTACTTCCATATGCCCAATACCCTCCCACGAGTAAATAAAACACAGATTTACAACATGATCATGTCGACAGAGACAGATCACAGCAAGCATAACTGCATAAGAAATCTACAGTTACGGAAAATTATAAAAAACTGAAATCGTTGTATCTTTAAAACGATTGATGATAGAAAAAAACTGATCGCATTTTTCGAATCAGCGCTTGAAAATCATACACACACAATTAAAAAAATTAGCCAAACAAACTTTTTTTTTAATTTTTGTTACGTAGTGTAATCAGTGCACCGCCAAAATTAATTCAAAATAGTAGCAACATTTTACGAACACACAATTTGGATCTTCAACTGCATCCGGCTAGACTGACATTTTACCGCTCAGCCAATTCCTAGTAGTAGGATAAATTAAATTAGAAGTTCAATTAAGTATAATTAAAATATAAAGCTAGCCTTGTAATAAGATAACGGAGTGGTGCTTTTGAATTGTGTTGCAATTTGGCTACTGAAAGTAACCTCTCTACTGAAACTATAAATTTTATAATTGTACTATTACAAATCTTATCAAACGATACTCATTTATTCAACCTAAAATTATTCACATCCTGATGCCGTCAACTACAATCTACGTTTGATTCAAGACAAAGCAAAAGTGAAGCCAGCACTACAAAAACCCAAGCAATCACCCACCAATTGAAATGGATCCCAGCAATCAGTTATCTAGCGTATCACCAGCACTATATTGTCTATCTACTCACTGTACGGCCAGAATCAAACAGTGGACCCCAATTTCAGGCACACTATCTGATCCAAACATAGCCCTATGTTAACGTAGACAAAAAGCTGACATTTAGGTTGTCAACCGTACCATCTCTGAACTTCTGAAAGAAAATTTGAAAGCTAGCTAATTCCAAAATTAATAGAATTACTAAAAGTTTCAAAATCATAGAAAATATTCACTACGACTATTAAAGACCCAAGTTTTTGTGCTATCCAACTCCGTATTAACATTTTGTTAAAAAGTTTTTCGATTTTATTTATTTTTGATCTAAGTTACTTCATCAATTTTCACCCATATTTTAATAGTTATATTAGCTTCAGGCAAGAATATTATAGTTTTAGACCCTACTTTTGCCTAATAGCTGACATTCAAGGAATCATTTATTTTACCATTACCTTTCCACCACTCATATTTCGCCTGAGAAATTTCGCCTACAAAACAATCATATTTCGCCTACAAAACAATCAACTACGTCATTTCCGTTATACCTAATATGATTCGCAGCGCAGTCTCCGTGCATTCGCCAGAGTCGTACTGCAGTCTCCGTGGGTTCGCTGCGCAGTCTCAGGGCACTCGCTGTCAGTTTGGTGGTGAATGCACTTCGAACCCACGGATACTGCAGTACGACTCCACGGAGACTGCGCTGCGAATTGAAAAATTTTTGAACCGGTTGAAAAATTTTGCTCGTTGGCGACTCCAGTGTGAATGCGCTGAGACTCACTGCAAATGCGCTGCGAATGCACTGAGATTGCGCGGAGACTCTGAAAACTGAAAAATGTTCAATTCGCAGTGGAGTCGCCCTCAAATTCGCCAAAGTGTGAGAGCGACATGTGAATTGGCTGCACTGTTTTGGGAATCTTTTTATTGTAATTGTTAGTGAAATTGTAATTAAATTACAATTACTTGAACTTGAATAATTGCAATTGAAAATTTTTGGTTGTAATTGTATTTGTAGTCGTAATTAAAGCAAAAACAACTAATTTTTTCAACCCTGATCCCCAACACTATAAATGATAAGCAAAATGACAAATTCCTTTGCATTTAATCGGCTCCTCTATTTCAAACCTAATTACGTTATTCTGTTGTTTTTTACGCTCGACCAATTTGTCGCTTTTTTGTTTCCACTTTGTACTGATTTTTTGTGTTAATGATGATTCATTTTGTCACGTGATTATCTCATTTATATAGGGTTCCCACGCATTTGTCAACAAAAAATTCCCTACTTTTTCCATACCTAAATTTGCTCAAAACAAACTAAGCTCTAGTCATCTGAAATACACAAAACTGCAGTTATTTTAACACAATCCAAAAACTAACTCAACAGAACTCAATTATTACATGGATGAAGACGAAAAAATAGCCTATAGTAATGGACATTTCTTAATTGCAAAGTGATTGTTCATGGTGTTTAGATTGATACAAGCTGGAAGCAATGCTGCATAGTGCTTAGGCCATAGGCTCAATGGTCGTATCCAAGCGGCTGCTATCAGGCGCAAAGCCAGAAATTCATAATGAGGAGGCTGTTTGGGGGTTTTGGGGGCGGAGGTCCCAGCCGACGGAGGCTAATGGGGATCTAGAGGCGAAGCCCCCAGCCGCTGGAGACACTGGGGCGGAGCCCCAAACGCTCGAAAATTTTGCATTTTTTTTGCAAAAATAACTTAATTTTAGGACATAAAAAAATAACGCTTTTAAAACGTTGCATAGAAATTGGCAGTGGAAACATGATTAAACTGGTTGCAAAAATGAGCTATTTGGGAGGTGGTTAATGGTAAAATTTTAGTTCTCTTATTTAGATGCTGGCAAATTATAAAATCGTATTGTTTAATAAAATTCACATGGAGTAATCCATTTCGTCTACAGTTTACAAAGAAAAATACTTGGAAGGGGGCTAATGAAAAGAAATTTGAAAGGAATGATTGGTAATTAACTAATACTGAATAGCCCCCCCAATATTTCTAAGTTTATAGTATCTTTGTTGAGGACACCTATGTTTAGCTTTTTTACACGAACGATTAAATTTGATTGCATAGTTTTGGCCATTTTTCAAAGTTTTCATTTGATTGTGATTTTCAACTTTGACAAATTAGCCCCCACTCCCTGAATATATGTTTCAAAAGATGTTTCATATACTATTTAGTTCATTCCAGGGCATAAAACAGTCTCAAAAGTGCTGAAAACGTGGCATTTTGCTAATGCATTTAGGTCGACATGCCAATGAGGAGGCTATAGCCTCCCGCCCTCCCTGGCTACGCTACTGGCTGCTATATCCACTACTACAGAACTAGAATTTTTGATTTGGCAATGGTAAGCACTGGTACACTGGGAAACACAAATTTGTTGCACATTGTAAGCAATCTGGTCAATTTCGTTGTCAGTTGCTAAAAGTAACAAAGAAGTAGGCAACTGGTACTATGGCTCCTTTTTATTTGTAAGCTGGTAAACATAGAATAACCTAACCAAACTACTGGCTAAAGCAAAGCTGACTATTCTTTTATGCGTAGGGTGAACAAGTGACAAACCGAGATACATACAGTAGGCCTATACCAGACTAACTGCCGGGATCTGCAGAGCCTACTGCTATTTGCAGTGTTTGTGCCAAAGACATATGATAGAAGTACAAGTATAGTCTAGTGAATATATTCTCAGTAGCTCAACTGCTGGAACCGGTATGCTTTGCTACAATGGAGCTTTTTCTTACAGCTAAGCATAGGTTAAGGCAGAGAGCCTACTGCAGGCTAATAACACATTATTAGCGCGTAAGCTAGTAAATCTTTCAGCTTTAACTTCAAAGCCAAACGTGGCCTAGGCAGACAGCCTACTGCAGGCTATCAGTGCATTATTAACCAGCCTAATACTGCTGTGGGCCATCAGCACATTATTAGTGCGAAGACTAGTAAATCTTTCAGCTTTAACTTCAAAGCCAAACATGGCCTAGGCAAACAGCCTACTGTAGGCTATCAGTGCAATATTAATGTGTAGTAGGTTAATAATCTCAAAACTTCATTGCGATGCAGCAGCTGTTGATATAGCCTTCCTCTGTTTTCTGCTAACCTTTTGCCTGCTGTCTGCGTATGCCACGCTATTCCTCCTTTAGTACTAATAGGATACCGGTACTTGAATTCTTCCGTTTGCTTAATTGCCATTGATGTAATAATCAGAGGTGGAGTCGAGGACACAAGGCTCGAGGCCAAGGATACAAAAAAAATCCGAGGCCAAGGCCAAGGACAGCCTTTCCGAGAACAGACACTCTCGAGGCCAAGGACAGGAATGCTCGAGGCCAAGGCCAAAGACAGCCTTTCCGAGGACAGACACTCTCGAGGCCAAGAACAGGAATGCTCGAGGCCAAGGCCAAGGACACAAGCGCAAGTGCTCTTCAAAAAAAAAAGGTCTTCACAAAAATTTTTCAGGCGTTCTCCTCAAATCAACGTTTTCCAAAAAATTTTTCAAGCATTCCACAAAATTTTAACAATTCAAAAAATACTGCTGTTCTCGAGCCGAGGACAGGCCAATTTTCGAGGACTTGAGGCCTCGAGGCCAAGGCCAAGGACGTCCTTGAGGATTCCACCTCTGGTAATAATACTCTTTAACTAGAGAATAATGATACTCTTAAATTAAAGTTTTGTTGAACTTGTATTGTGACGAAATAAATCAGCAGGACCACCGTTCCTGAAGCTTTAACACAACACATCCAGCCGTGTTATTACTATTTTTATGCGCTTAATAGAAGTATTAGAAAGACAAACGAGATATTTAATATTCATCCGCTCCAATCGCGTTAGTTTCTACTAGGTGCAATGCACTATTTTTGCCAAACAGTTTTCCATCCTTATTCTAAACAAGCACGCGATTTTCCCGACTTTTTTCCCGGTCGGGAAATGCCTTTACAAAATTCCCGACTTTTTCCCGACTTTTCCCGATCATGGGAACCCTGTTTATAGAACGCTTGTTTATAACTTCGCATTCT
Source organism: Trididemnum nubilum (assembly GCA_963965965.1). Classification (NCBI taxonomy): domain Eukaryota; kingdom Metazoa; phylum Chordata; class Ascidiacea; order Aplousobranchia; family Didemnidae; genus Trididemnum; species Trididemnum nubilum. Next base: position 39,984,121 of record OZ014472.1, on the reverse strand, counting down.
AGCCCTGACGAAGATAAGTGGCACCATAGGCAGGGATATATAGAAACATCAAGACCGGGATTGCTTGCTGAATTTTAGGGCGGACAACAGAAGGGTTACTTGGAAAATTTTGTTTATTGCATTGCTATACCAACTATTGTGCAAAATATAATGCTTTCAACCAAAGTTAACATAATGACAAAAATAACGTAATACTGACGTCATTACTGACGTCATTATGATACCCATAGACAGGAAAATACATAAAAAATGTGCAATATTTTCCAAATGAAAGTCGTGTGCCATTACTAACTGTAAGCTATTGATTGATTTTTTTTTGCATTTATATACAATAGTGTGCAAATTAATTGGGACAAAACGAAGAGTGTCAAAAAATTAGGAAAATTCTCAAAAACGCGTCTTTAATCCAAATTATATCAACTCTAGCACGTTCAATAGTTAATATATCCTTCTTTTGCCTTTATGAGCTTTGAAATTCGTATTGGCATGAAATCAACTAGGGTTGAGCAAATATCTTTAATTTCTTCATCATGGTACCAAATTCGTATTTTGGCTTCTATAAGTTTGGTTTTAGTTGTGCAGTCACGTACTTAAAGACAACTTTTTATGATAGCCCACAAGTTTTCGATGGGGTTTAGGTATGGGCAGTTGCCAGGCCAGTCTAGCAAAGTTAATTTCGATTTTTAAAAAAATGTTTGCATTTTTTTGAAGTATGGCATGGTGCATTGTCCTGCTGAAAAACACCACTGCCATCTGAGAATGATTTTTGCATCGTTGAAACCAAGTCTTTTTCCAAAATTTAGTTGATTTCATCATTCCTTCGCTTGTACATAATCTTCCAGTATCATTAAGAGTGAAGCAACCCCAAAACATTTTCTTTAGGGGGTGTTTCGGGGCCTGTAGAATATAAAAGGTATTGAGTGGTTCTCCAACACTTCGTCTTACATATTGAGATTTGAGTCCATGCACTTCAAAATGGCTGTCATCTGAAAACAACTTTTATTCATTCCTGTTTTCCCTTTTATTGTATTTGTTACCCCATTTTAGGCGTTTCTTTTTCATAGCAACTGTTGGCAATTGCTTCTTGCAGGGACTTCTGGCTTTTCTTCCAACTTCAAGAAGTCGCTTTCTTATGGTTGACGAATCCACGTTGACTCCTGCAGTTGCTAAATCTCTTTGAAGGTCCTTACTAGTTTTTCTAAGGTCTTTAAAAGTATTTTGCAATATCATTTTGTCATCACGAGTGGTCGTTTTAAGCTTTCATTCATGCTGATCCCGCCTTTTAGTTGTGGTGACGTCACCATTGGTATCCATCATTTAAAAAATTCGCCCCACATTTGATTTTGACACATTCAGCTTCTCTCCTATTTTTCTTATTGTCATATTAGAGTGTTGTCGTAGAGTAACAATTAGTGCCCTCTTTCTTGGAGCGATATTCATTTTATTGCAAGCAGGCAAATAGTAATATGCAAAAATCAAAATAAAATTTTTGGCCACGAATAAGTTTACTACATAATTTAACATAAAAAAATCTTTTAATCTGAAAAAATAGAGCATAAAAGCAGTTAACAATGGTTCATATTCTTTACTTAGCTTATTAATTATCATTACAATACTATCTATCATACATTCCCTAAACTAACCTAAACAAAATTCTAAAACTGCAAAAATATAGTTTTGTCCAAATTAATTCGAACACTACTGTACCTGTTAGGGTCCACGACAACTGACCGCGAACCAACTGACACCGATTGGCTGAGAAGGCTGATCATAAAATATTCTACCACCTCAAAGCCATCTTGCCCAAACCCTCACTTAGAGACAAAATCACTAGTAATCGTTGGTTCGCGGTCAGATGACTTGGCTTGACGAAGCTCAGCTAAAAGTTAAGCAAAAACCTTCTAATCATGGTTGTCGAAAGCAACAACGCTCTAATGCGTTGCGCCAAACTTGCGATGTAAAAGGGACGAAGGGTTTGATAAGAGACACAATATATATATATACACATCAAGAAAAAATGTGTCTAAGAACGTACACAAATAATATCCACTGCGGTTATTCACCAATGCGATATAATATACACATTTAGCCAAATAAAAACACTTCTTTCTAGAAGTTGAAAAGATTTGTTTTCAAACGTTTAGGCAAAAACTGAACAAAATTATAAAATTCTGACGACCAGTTGCTATGAAGAGAAAAAGTAGAAAAAGTTGGCGTAACAAATAACGAAAACTGCTACATGGAAATACAGTAGGCCTATGTCACCGTTTCTGTTGATGAAAAACAAAAAAAAACAAAAACTTATGACAGTTGTGAGGGTAAAAAAAAACAAAAAACACTGAAATATAAATTATACGCCAATCAGATTGTGTTACTTGTAATACGCTTGACAATGAAGAAAAATAATATTACTAAACTGCTACAACACTACAGTTCACAGTGGTTAGTCGCAGGTCAGTATTAGAAAAAAAAAACACATTGAAGCTCAACATAAAGGGTGCAATGGATACGTAAAAAAAAAACAAAAAAAAAACAGAGCTATGGCGTTAATTTTACGGAGGATTTTAAATAACAAGCACATTCCTGAATGCGTTTCAACAGCAAAGCCATAAAACCTTAATCACGACTGTGATTCAGAAGTATAGTGCAGAAATTCTGAACATGCATATTAGGGAAACAGTTAGTTTCTGCTTCACATATCCTTTCTCTGAGCTGATGGGCAGCATCACTAGGTATGCTCAAAGAGCCTTTGCATTCAAATAAAATCTGGCACATGGTTGGTCACTTTCACCACAACCGCATAAAGGTGTATAAACTGTAAACATCAGGAAATTTATCAAATAAAAAGGAATTCAGCAAATTATTTGGATAAAAAAAGCTTAAAAGTCTTAGTTTTTCGGTTAACAAAAGAATCAAAAGAGAGACACAATAATAGCTGCTCGTTGAAGTTTCACCATTCAGTGAAATAATATCCAAAAAGTATATATATTTTGTTACATTTTAAACTGATAAGTGTTACTCTACATTCTGAAACACCTGCTAGCATTGTAATGTATAGTCACTATAAGGCACAATAACACCTGCACACAGAAGTTTCATCTTTACATCCTTTGGCTACGAATCTAATGTTCAATTTAAAATATTTGAAAGAAAAGTAAAAATTACTTGAGTCTTAACTAGGAAAGAAACAGCGCAAAAACTACAATTTTAAGCAAATTGAAAAACACTCTTAACTAAATGATAATTATTTGTCAAAGAGGTCACAACTGTATACCAAACAACAGTTACCTTTTGGCAAACAAACATACGGTTTTGAATTTACAAATATCAGTTAACCATGATACTTAAACTTGAAGCACTTAAAAACACAAAAGCTTCCAGCTGCATAAAATAAAAAAAAAGTTGACTATATCTGTTTCCTTATTTGATTCACATTACAGTATAGCCCACATAGTACACGCGCCACAGTAGATGGGGAATATTGCGCAGATGTTTGTGAATTTAACTTTCTAATGGTGCGTGCCATTTTCTCGGGAGGTGCAAGAGTGCATTGGTTGATTCTTTTCAACTCATTCTTAGCAAAGCAGTTGAATATTGCTTGCAGTATCAACACAAAATTATTGTGCCCTTGAGTACCGGTTTGTTCAGCCAAAACTACATACGTGTCGGATTCCGCAAATTTTGTTGCAGCAAAAATAATTGCCGACCTCTGATTTTTTGCGGACAACAGCTTACTTCATGCAGATTGCAAAAGAAACAGTTGCAATGTTACTCAGAATCATGCGAAATTTTAAATTATTACTTTATTAGTATTGCTACTGGGTAGTAGATATCACTGATTGCTTTGCTTTGTTTGTTCCGTGTTGTAAACAAAAAGATGAGAATGCTATTTGTATTCTTATTTATGACTTGACCAAAAGTTGTACCCCAGTATTCCACATGCAAAGAGCGCATTATAAGCAATTAATCAAATCGCTTGTTCAGATTACCAAAAAATTATGAATGATAAGTTTTTTTAGCTAATTGTGCAGAGACTTTTCAATCCTTTCCGATAAATACTGCAATATTTTCTGGTTATAACGAGAAAGATTTTAGTGTGTACTACAAAAGTTTATGTTTTAATTTTCATTACAGGTGTTTTCAGTGAATCGACTGTTAGAGGTTTGGAATTTTACAGTGATAGTCATCCTTCTTTTAAAGACAATGCGAGATATATCAAATTTATTTTAAATATCTGGAAAATTATGTCGTTAAAATCTCCTTCAAAAGGTACGAGATGTATCTTGGTACTCTGCAATTTTTTACTAATCTAAGACTATAGCAATGATTCAAAGATACGTCGTTGCCACAGGCTGATCAATATTGTTCATTTTACCAGACATAAAAAAGCCAGAGGTGATTGAGTAAAAGCAGTACTTAACTATAGCATGCCCTTTTTAAATTACTTTAAGACGTCGAATCCAACTTCTAAACTCTTCCATTGGCTTAGAACACCACCGTAAATTCTAATATTCTTGACATGCTATTTAATGAACTTTACATTGTGTTAAAGACTAAAAATTTTTTATCGCTAAATGTTTATGTGTAGGAATACGGAAGCATGATGCTGTTTCTGTGCTGCTTTGCAGTGCAATTGCACAACTGTATGCTTGCTAACGAATCTGCACGAAGTAAGCTGTAGTCGGCAAAAAATCAGAGGGCAGCTTTATTTTTGCTGCGACAAAATTTGCGGAATCTGACACGTATATAGGCTAGTTTTGGCTGAACAAACCTGTGCGCAAGAGCACAATAAGTGAATAACTTTGTGTTGATGCTGCAAACAATATTCAACTGCTTTGCTAAGAATGAGTTGAAAAAAATCAACCAATGCACTCTAGCACCTCCTGAGAAAATGGCACACACCATTAGAAAGTTAAATTCACAAACATCTGCACAATCAGCAATAGTCTCCATCTATTGTGGCATGTGTACTGCGGTATGTGGGCTATGCTGTAATGTGAATTAATCCTAAAGAAACAGATATAGTCAACTTTTTTTTTTTTTTTACGCTGCCGGAAGCTTTTGTGTTTTTAAGTGCTTTAAACTTAAGTAGCCTACCATGGTTAACTGATATTTGTAAATTCAAAACAGTAGGCCTACAGCATATTTGTTTGCCAAAAGGTAACTGTTGTTTGGTATTCAGTTGTGACCTCTTTGGCAAATAAATGTCATTAGGTGAAGTGCTTTTCAATTTTCCTAAATTGTACGGTAGTTTTTGCACTGTTTCTTTCCTAGTTAAGACTCTAGTAATTTTTACTTTTCTTCAAATATTTTAAATCGAACATTAGATTTGTAGCCAAAGGGTGTAAAGATGAAACTTTAGTGTGCAGGTGTTACCGTATTGTGCCTTACAGTGACTATACAATGCTAGCAGGTGTTTCAGATTGTAGACTAAGACATTTCTGTTTCTATATACCGGTACCTATCCCTGACCTGCTACTAACAGCTTACAGCTCACCTCTCAAGAAAACTGACTAGACTAGGTTATTCTTGCACTCACTAATGCTTGTAATACTACTGCCTAAGCTTTTGATATGCAGCATAGCCCAGGTAACCAATAATTTCATATAGATAGGCTTATGCCAACACTTTTTATGTTTACGCATATCGATATTAGGCTACTAGTAATATGGCCTAAAGTTGTCAGCAAAAACTGCAAATTCAAAAAAGGCTAATCCCAGAGCTTAATTCCATTAAAAGGATCTTTCCAGAAGGTCTACATTATAACAATTATCAGAGCAAACTCTGAGCCTCTATCACTTTTCGAAGCCTAGATCCTTTCTGTTCTAATGTGAAAGAAATAAAAATTGGGACTACTATTGAAATCAATAGCCTTGTTCAACAGACCAAGTATATATAGTCCAATGCCTTAGCGGATTGCTTTTATTACCTGAGCAACTCTTCTAAACTTAATGTTTTCCTTGAAAAATTAAACTCACGAAAAAATCGGCAATTTCGCCTTGCCGTCTTAACTTACGCTAACCTGCTCCACTGCACACCAAGTACCTCTATGAAGACACTTTAGCTGACAAATTAGCCCTTCTGTTGTCCACCAAAAAAACTAAAATCGCTGAAGCGAGCAATCCCGGTGTTCTATATATCCCTGACCATAGGTGTAGCCAGGATTTTTGATTGGGGGTGGGCCAAACCACAAATCACTGCAATGACGTCATCAGAAACTTCGAAAAAGGAATTTGTTTGTGGGGGCAAAGATATCGTAGAATGGAAGATCAAAAGCCGTGCGTGGCCTGGTGTTGGCACGTAACTAGGAACTCGTTCAAGGGAGAGGACTTAAACCTATAGATAAAATGCAAAAATGTTTGAATTGGAAGACGTGTTGAGTAAAGAAGTGTACTGTAATTCAAACGTATCACAGACGGGGGTCTGGGGGCGGAGCCCCAGCCGCCGGAGGCTATGGGTATCTGGGAGGCGGAGCCCCCAGCCGCTGGGCGATTTTTCGTAATTTTTTGGAAAAAAAGCTATTTTAATGCCATTGGATCACATTTCGGACGTATTCAGAGTCATTTGAAAGTACAAGATTTTTAACATTTGAAAGCCAATTGAAAAAACTAAGTTGTTCAGTCCTCCTTTTGCTTGCAATTTAGGTCCATAACACGTTTAAAATCTTGCATTTTAGGGTTAAATGTTGTAAGTGGTTAGGCCCAGGTAGGGGAAGTAAAGTACATTGCCTCCTGCAATATTTTAGCAGTAAATAACAATCTAGTCGAATATTTTTCTTAGAGATTATTGTTTTGTCATGAAAACAATCAGTAATACAGATAAATAAACGGCTAGGGGCCCAGACCCTGTCAATTCAAAAATTTGTTCAATGAGCATTCCCCTTACAGTAGGCCTACCTAATTTTTTTCAAAAGTATTTTGTTGCATAAAAACTGGTGAGGTGGAGGTGAATTGTTATTGAAAAATGTGCAACAGATAGTTACGCCGACAAACCACGTTATTGCCCGGGCCGGATTTAAATTGAATTGGGCCCCTGGCACTTTAGGATTTTTGCAATATTTTCCAATCAAATACAGGTGAAGACCAAAAAAAAGTCTTATCTGAGCGCGGGGCCCTTGGAACTGAGCCATAAAATCCGTGTCTGGTTAGTGCATTACGTTCATAAAAAGATTAGATGAGGGCCTCAGTTAGCAACTTGTAGGATGAAATCCCTTAATTTCACTGGGGTTTACGTTTAAATTGGTTGGCAAACATTAAATTGAAGGGTTCCGGACCCGCTGAAACAATATTATTGTTAGAGGTCAATTTAAATTGAGGGCTATTTAAGTATTATTGTAGGAGGCATTTTTAAATTGGTTGGAAAACATGAAATTGAATGGGCCTGGGCCCCCGGAATTAATATTATTGTTGGAAGCCCATTTAAATATTATTGTAGGGGGCCCATTTAAATTGGTTGGTAAAAATTAAATTAAGGGGGCCCCCTGAATCAATAGTATTGTTGAGTAGGGTGGAGTGAAAAAAAAATTTGAAAAAAGTGTAGTTCTTAAATCCTGACAAATACCCTAAAAACCCCCCAAAAATGTTTTTGGGCTGTTGCCACTTTAGGGGGGCTAGCAACACCCCCAAATCTGTTTTAGGGGGGCCAATTTACCCCAAAAGGCCATAACTTGAGAACCGCTTATCGTAGAGACTTCATCTATAGCTCAAAATTTGCGTAATTGCCATGTTTGTATCAGCTCTAAGAGAAAGTTTTAGTCTATTTTAATCACAGAAAAAGTTATGACCAAAAATGTGTTTTTTCTGCCATTTTGTTGAAAAATCATGTTAATAAGCTTGTGTTTATGCACTTGTCTGCCCACATAGAATCTAGATTACCGCCATTATTACAAATGAGATTGAAATAGGACAGATACCAGTTAACGCTGATGTATATTTTACAACATGCTGTAGACTAAACTTAAGAGAAATGTGGAATATAAAATAGCTATTTAACCAGCAGAGAAACTCTTCACCCAAGCATTTTGTCTGCATTTCTTATGAAGCAAGATGTAATAAGTTTTACAAACAGAAGCAGTTTGGTGTACCGAAATGCATTTCAAATAACGTTTATCTAATTACAACCACTTACATTTAACAACATAAACTTTACGCAATATTCAATAATATAATGACGTTTACCCATGTAGGTATACAATATCAATTGAATCTAAAATGTAAACCCAGAGGCATAGTGATAAAGAATTTTCCCATTATAAAGCAAGATTCATTGCAATTTAAAATTTTATAATCCACACACAAGGGTTCTATTAATAAAAAAAAACACTAGTCCGAAAAGATACCACGCAAGTTTGTCTGTACTGTATACCTTCTCTAGTTTACACCATTCCATTGCCGCCCAGCCGCCCACAAACATTAAACATAAGTAAGCCCGCTTAAGTTTTCGATTATCCGCTACCTACACAAAATAAAAAATGTCAAAACTGCATTTTAGTATTGAATGTTTTTAGAAGTTTACGAGATTTAATCTTCTGCCGAATCATCCCATCTCTTCGTGCAAAGCCTTCAACTTGAGCTGATGCCTCTGTTACCAACTTTACATGGCGTTCCACAGACTGATTATGACATGGATGGTCAAGCTTCAATGGCCTTGCTCGGCATTGTTCAATTTCTGTATCCGTTGTTCAATTGCAGGAGGCTGATGTTGCCAGGAAGTCAAGTCCACCATCTTGTCAAACGAAGTGGCGGTTAGATTGATTACTGGCACATTAAATGGGCGTACCGACAGAGCTGAGGATGTATCACAGGTTAATTCTGAAGAATGCTCTTCATTAACACTCATAGCAAGGAGATTCGACGAATCAGCTGATGTTAATTCTCGACGAATTGAAAGAACTTTGTTTACTCCTAGCATTCTAATTTTCTCATCATCATCTCCTAACATTCCAACCAAAATATTTTCCTGGTGAGCAAAAAATCCGTTTCGTTGCACCACTTTTAATGCAGTTTCCCTAACGATTTCATTTGGAACATTAAGAATTCTTTGGACTAAATTGAACAAATTTTTAGAACCACGAGTTAGTTGACTATTTGACTTGATTTCAAACCAACTTGGGAAGTAGACTTGAAGACAAAACTGTGCTAAGATTTCTAAGTTAGAGGAGGGATTATCCATGGAAATGTAATACCTAAGAATGCGACAACCGAGGGTAAGCCATCGCGAATGAACTATGGGACCAACTTTCAAATATTGCAAGTCGCTGTCAACAACTCCTTCGATTACAGCAGAACATATCTTATACGCATAATGCTGGTCAGCACTCAAATCTTCTATGACAGATACAGGCAACTTTACAAAATGTGGATTTGAGATTGATTTAAAATGAGCAGCAACAGGCCAGCTTGAAACTTCTCCATTTAGCGATTTTCCAATTGGACCTGAAAACGAGTCGGGGCTCTTAATGGTACCATCAAGCATGGTAAAAACATGCCGCAATGGAAGTTCATTGGTATGTAACAAACACACCACCCATTGCAGTGGTTTGTTGAGCAGCTCTTCCAAACTTCGAATGCAGCCATTATATTTGCCAGTCATCGATGCAGTGCCATCTGTGCCAACTATGGCAAGCTTATTATGTAATTCCGTGTCAACAATGTTGTTGAAAATCTTCTGTGCAATCGTTTTTCCTTTGCCATCCTCGGTGGAAAAGTGTGTCAGATAGTATTCGCCAGGTTCTCCAATCAGTGTATAATGATCTTCAAGTTGTACCGATTTGTAATACTTGTCATTTGGTCCCTGGATGGTGACTTGCGTGGCATCCTTTCTGCCATCAAAGTAAATGGCATTCACTAGCTTGAAATTTTCTTGCTCCTTCTCCCTGATTTCAGTCCGACATCGCTCTCGTTCTCGTCGAAGCTTGCTGCGATCAATAACGTAGGTCTTGTCGTTTTCCGTTATGAAACCCAAATCCTGCATTACACTATTGGCAATCGCAGCAGCAGCTCTGTCTGATACTTGAAATCGTTCGCTCATTCTAGCAAGGTTGCTCCACTTCATTCGATTTTGGCTAAATGACTCTGCATCCGGAACGAATTCGGAAGTAGTAGAAGACTGTGAATGCTCTGTTTGCACTGAGCTGCAATCTGAGACATAACCACAAGCTGACGTGGAAGGGGCGGCAGTTTCAGTAGAAGAACACGTCGGTTCTGTTGATTGAGGGTGGCGCCTTAAAAACATCTTGTCAGAAGAAGATAAAGGAACAACAGTATCCATACATTTGCCAACTCGTTCACTTTTTTGATCTTGGTAAAACGCATAATCTGCTTCTGCCATTCGTAAGCAATGCTGTTTCTCCAGATTTTTTCTCTGTTGATCATCAACACAAAAGACATCAAACAAACTATCAATTGTCTGCATAAATTCGGATTCTCTTTGCAAAAACGTATTTCCTCGTCTTGATTTTGTCCAACGGTCAAGTGAACTAAATGAAGCGACTAAGTTCTGAACTTTTTTTGATATTGTGTACTTATGAACCGGATACACATTGCACCAAATCCATCTGTCATGAATTTCTTCAGCTATGTCATTTGCTACGGTCTCAGTCCGAAAATTTTTTAAATGAAGAATTCGCTCTATCACTTGTCGTTTTGTAGGCAACACACCTGGAGGAAAGCTGTCGCGACTTGTAAATGTATGGCCACTATGTAATGTCTTCACTGTATTTGAACTTCTTCTTCGCATTCTTTAGAATTCAAGTCAATTATATACTACAACGTGATGGCTTAACTGAAAATATTTTAGCTAAATTCTGTAAAATAAATACAGTAAAAGTAAAAGTCATGTTAGAATTTATACAATAGACGATTTTATGCTAGGGCGCAAAATGTTTCAACTGATTTCTGTTTTTCTTTTCTCACAGATTTGGTTTTGCTAAGGAAACCAGTGGCTATCAAACCAGCTTCAACCAATTTGTAATAATGCCTGTAATCTAGATTCTATATGGGCAGATAAGTGCATAAACACAAGCTTATTGACATAATTTTTCGATAAAATGGCAGAAAAACCACATTTTTGGTCATAAGTTTTTCTGCGATCAAAACAGACTAAAACTTTCTCTTAGAGCTGATATAAACATGGCAATTACGCAAATTTTGAGCTATAAATGAAGTCTCTACGATAAGCGGTTCTCAAGTTATGGCCTTTTGGGGTAAATTGGCCCCCCTAAAACAGATTTGGGGGTGTTGCTAGCCCCCCTAAAGTGGCAACAGCCCCAAACCAATTTTTTTCGGATTTTTAGAGTATTTGTCAGGATTTAAGAACTACACTTTTTTCGATTTCGAAAAAAAGTTCTTTTTCACTCCACCCTATTGTTGAGAGCCCGTTTAAGCCTCCTGGATCAATATTATTGTTAATTACTGGTGTACGCGTGTACTGTTGTACGCGAAGATGCTAAATGAAACTGAAACTGAAGAAACAATAGTCTTTTTTGTGACATTTTTATTATTGGTAGCATTTCAATTGGGGGCAGCCGGGTCCCCTGGCTCCCCCTTCCCTGGTTACCCCTCTGGGTAGTACATGCCCTGAGCATAGCCTATCCAAACGTTGGCAAAAAAGTTCTCTGCGCCACCAGTTGAGCTAATAAAGTTAATATAATTTAGATTTCTGGTGACAACAATCAAGATCTACTTTGGTCATTTTTTGTGTGCTAACAGGCGTAACAGCTAAAAAAAGATTTGCCGCACTTTACAATATATACAGTGTCTTCTGTACAATAAGTTTCCGAAACTAAGGCAAATCTTAATGTAGCATGGAAGAGGCGAAAATGAGTTTTATTCCTTTACCAAACGATTGTAGTTCATTTTTGTTCTCGCAACCGCTTACCAACAAATGTTTTCAGACACGAAGATGTAAAGAAAATATTAGAAAAACTTCAGGAAAAAGCTTGATCAAAAGAAGGTCACGACTAATTGAAAATGATGGTGTTAATTTGAATGAATCGAAGTAAAAAGCATTTCATATTTGCATAAATTACCTTTTCTAAACGAACAGTTGTAAGTGATGAGAATGTTGCTGTTTTGGTTTTAATGTCAAGGATGTCCAAAACTATAAAAACTTGATTATGATTCAGCAAAGCAATAAGTAAACCTACGGTTAATTACTCTCTTCAGCTATCGATTTTTTTCTATTTTGTTTCGGTGGTAAACTTTAAGCCTTTTTTAAAACGTTATTTGTCGTGTGCAAGTGTTGTACAGTATGCTGATTATGATACGATGTTTAATAATTTTGTTCATGTAGGGTATTTGAGATTTCCGCGAAGCTTTGCGTCGGAAGTCATTTTGTTTTTGTTTTTTCGTGCAAAATTAACGGTTTTTTGCAACCAGAGGCCGAAATCGCTAGAAATTCGAAACGGTTTAAGTTAGAAATCTATGAGCAAATTTGGGGGACAATTGGTCACGCGGTAAGGGATTCCAATAAAAAAAAAAGTAAATCGGAGGTTCAAACCGCTCTAGCTTGAAAACTAGTCATCAGTTCACATGTGCTGTGATGGCGTAGTGCTTAAAGGCGTCATAGTTTGAGATTGTGTTGAGTGAAAAAAGCTGGATTCTAATACCGACCTAGTCGAACAGTGCTTTTACTCAAGCCTTAAATAAATTGAAATCAACATTTTTTTTTATCAGAAAAAATCACATTCGATCTTCTTATTTTAGCATTATATGCTATGAGAGGGTTTCAGGTTTCATTTTCTGAGAAGAATGCATTTCTGGAAGAATAGTTTTGCGATTTCGTTTTAATTCGCTTCATACTAGCCTACAGTAACTTAGGTTCTTTTTTACTCTCAAAATTGTTTTACCAACAGCTGCTGGATTCTGAATTAGAGCACAAAGTAGCATGATATTGAGATAACTTTTTGAGATAACATGATATTGCCCCAAAACGATCTCTCTATTTTTTGATTTAATTGAAATCCAACATTTTTTTTCATCAGACAAAATCACATTCAACCTTTTTTTTTATTTTGGCATTGTAACGATTGATTTTTCAAGGAATATCGGTAACTTTTAAAGTACAAAGGAAGAATGAGGGTGAAAAGGAACTGACGGAAGTCCCCTATTATTTTTTTCGGAAGCACAAACATCTATTTTTTAGCCTTGTAATTATATCGTTTTTCATTGCTTTTATTTATTGTCTTATAAATATTGTGAATTTTTTTGTACTGTAATATAAAAACAATTAGCAGAACTGCGGTTGCATACCGGTAATGCTGTCATGCTTGATTAAGTAAACTTTCATGTTTCAACTTCTCAAGTCCTATGACCACATACAGTACAAACTGAAAAAAGTTTTATTGAAAATATTCGACAAGTTGTGATACATAGAAACAACAACTTCAATACAGCTACCTAAACATTGCTCGTAAAAAAACGTTCATCGAAATATAAAGTGTTATAAATTAAAAAAAAAAGTAGTATTTATTATCTAAACTATTGGAATTGAATTGAAGAAAATCGATTAAGTGTGAACAATATGAGGATTGCTCAAAACAAATGTGAAAGTTTTAGTTGCAGCTTTGCAACTTGGATCCAAATATTTATTGCATATATACTGTATAAGATGCGCATAAAAATGGCAACGTTGAACGTTTCAATATACATATTAGCGTTTTCATGCCTATCGGTTGTATTTCTTTTTTGATTGTTTTTTCTTTTTGAAAAATAGTCAAAGGAGAGAAAAGAGGACATGTAAAAAGTCAAACACATGACCAGGGCGTAATCGCTACGGCTGTGTCTGTGAGCACAAGTCTTTCGCTACAGACTCCGATACGCAAATCTTACAAAAGCATTGTTTATTCTCCCGATCAAATATAAGTCTATTTTTCAAAACAGACAAGTCGTACAAACATTACTAGCCTTCTCATTGCCTCAAATCAGTATTCATCCACTTGCTTAACTTTAATCCAGCGCTTGATCTGAGCTTTACAAGCCGGGCAGAACTCAAGAAGAGGACTGCAAAAACTGCATGTCGCCAAATGGGCGCATGGAAGAAACAATATTTCAACCGGTTCGGAGTTACATACGATACATCGTGACAATCCGACCCTTTCACTTTCTGAAATATAAAGTGTTTTTTAAAACACCGAGCAAAATCAAATGACTAACTTGCACCATGAGCACTGGCAAACCAAGTCGTCTGAAATTGACCACAAACGTGTACAGCGAAAAACTTATCAAAAATTAAAAATGTATCATTATCAAAAACTAAAGAACAGAAATATTTATTTTGGTATTTTCCTAAAAAGCTCGTACTTAACTATTACGATAAAATACTAAGCTAAATAAGTTGTTAATTCTCTATTCCTGCTAAGCAACAAAAATCAAAAAGGCTTACCATGCTGTGATGATGAAGGAGCTTCTTCTATGCTTTCTACTCTAGCCTCAGGCACAAAAGAAGACGGTTGATTGGAAGCATTAACGCTTCTTCTCCGTGGCGAAGCCTCCTCGGTGTGAGTCATGATGTCATCAATTAAGCTGTCTATGGTGAGATGAACCTGACCTTCCCTAAGAATCTGCCTGAAATATAGTATTATGAATACAAAAAAATGCTCAAAGTTTGAGAAATTAATCGAATACAAATCAAAATCAAATCTTTTATTATACTCGCTGTATTACGCTGAAGCGTGTAACGAGTTGGCGGAGCCCCTCTTCGCGTCATGCGACTGGGCAGCACAGCTTCTTTCGAAAAATGTAGCAGCAGTGGTAAGCCGCTGGCAACACTGTGTCCGATTTGACCGGCCCAAGACTAAAACCTCCTGCTCCGAAGACGAACGCTTTTCGGCTTGACGAACTGGCCGGTAATTAATGGAAAATCGCAATTTTTTTTTTTTTGCCATCATTGTTATACAATAAGCTATAATAATAATACTGTGCGCTGCAAAATTATAGGCACCAAAACTCTGTTGGCAGCAGAGTAAACGGGCCGACCAGTTCCGGCCCAAACCAGAAAAAGGATTTGAAGCTCAAACCATGCCTAAAAAAGCCCAAAAGTCAAAGAGGCATTCAAGTCAAGTTTTTTACTGTTGACCAAAGAGTACGGAAAAGCACAAAATGCTTTCTATCAAATTTTAACTTTGTATGTCTTGCGATTTTCAAGATATTGTAGTTCAAAGCTAACAATTTTCCTCTTATTTCAGTGTTGCCATTTTTTCAGTAGCCTATTGTGACAAAACTTTTGAAAAGTGGACTTAAATTTACTTTTAAAAAGCAGCTAATTTACAATATTCTGACCCTTTACTTTGTTTTGGCAACAACTCTGCCGAAAACACTTATTGAGAGTTACGAACATGCACTGACATTTGGAAATGTTTGTAGATGGCAACCCAGGCAAAATTTTTAAGGGGAAAAAGCCTTTCTAAGGGGGAATCTAAATTGTGAATAGTGATATCTTGGGAACGGAAGGTCACAGAAGCATCAAATTTGGTGAAATTAGTCTCCATTCTCTAGATCTGTCAAAAATTTGTTGAGAGAAAACCGAGCAAAAATTTTTGAATGCCTTTTTAAGTTAGGAATGAAAACGTATATAGTTAGATTCCTCTTTCCTTTAAATAAATAAATAACTTTAGTTATAACTTTAAATAAATAAATAAATAACTTCCTTTAAATAAATAACTTTAGTCGGCGGTGATTTAATAAAACTACGGTATTATTGAAAGATTGCGGCGCAATAATGCTAATAATAATCTATTGTGTACTAATAATCGTATTGATGCTCGTAAAATCTTGGTTCTGTGTTGGAAAGCTATTTTGATTACGTCATTATAGCACCAAAAACACAAAGCACGCATCTGGCCCGAATTAAGCTCGACATTTTGACAAACCTAAGCCCAAACCTGACCCGAAAAGGCAAAAAGCCCTTCCCGACTAACCACTTTGGTTTGCAGAAGGAGAAAAACTATTTGATAAAGTTATGGTACCGTTTCACCGCTTTCATCTAATCTTAATAATTTTACTTGTTTTTTTTTCATGTTTTTCTTTGTTTATACAAAAATGTATCTGATGAGTGGAGTTTGAATTCAACCTATTCAAAAAAGTGCTCGACAGCGTAGGCCAGAGCGAATATCATAACATAACTACACTACTCGTCGAAAATCAAAATTTAAAACCCTACAGTCTGTTTCACGGGATCATCAGGGGTATCTTATTCAAATAGAATAATATGATAGAATAAGATACCCCAGATAATCCCGATTACGGGTGAAACAGACTGTAGGGTTTTAAATTTTAATTTTTGACGTGCACTATGTTATGTTATTACAAAAATACATTCACCGTTTTCTAATGTTTTAGTTTTTTTCAATTCAAACACACTGTATAAACACAAATCAATCATTGGCAGAGTAAAAGCTAATAGAGCGTCAGCTACTCAAACAGTATACGGTACTTGAAATTTTTCTAGCAATTACAGTGCAGAACAATAACATTACTCTAAGGCAGGGGTCGGCAACCTGCGGCCCGCGGGCCAAATCCGGCCCGTCGACACATTTCACACGACCCGCTGCCTCTTTTCGAAATTGTGTATTTATCCAGCCCGCTACCTTTTCAAGTAATTATGACAAGGAGCGTAGCAAACAGACGTCTGGTGATCACTATTTGATTGAACTGAAACCACGCTTCAAAACAATTGCATGACGCAATAGATTTGACTGGAAGCATTTTCGTGTTTTATTCTGTTACAACTCCCAAAAAAGGGACTAAACCAGAAAATAATACTCTTGCTATAGCTACACTGTAGCACAGATAATAGCCGAAGACAAGAGGGCGTTTACGGCCACTTGCAAGATGTTATGCTTCTGGCCTCTTCCAATTTAAAACCAAACTTGATAAACTTGCAGACCAAAAACAACACCAAGCACCTCATCGACGTTTTGACAATAAATGAATTTTTTGTGCTATTTAATTTCTTCACAAGCTTGTTTTTATGTTTATGGCGTCCGTGACCTTATTAAACTTTCAGATCAAACACCTTATTAAAGTTATGACGGTAACAGTAAATGAATATTCTTGAGCATTTTCATTTCTTCACGAGTAGTTAAGTTATGTTTTTGACTTGTTACTTACGTAAACTTTAAATAACAAACACAACATTAATAGTCTCGTTGACTTGATGTGACAACGTAAAGATTTTTGTGCATTTTTTCGTCCAATGGAAACCTTATTTATGGCCCGCGACCAATTATTGAGCTTGATTTTGGCCCGGCAGCATCAAAAGGTTGCCGATCCCTGCTCTAAGGCTTAAGCTAAAAACAATGCTTGCTATGAGAAACACATTATACAAACAAACGACTTCGCAAAAAGTACCTGGACATTGCACTTTCAATTTGTCCAATAGAAAAACCCATGTTGATGGCTTGTCCAACGAGAGGTGAGTAAGTTTCAGTTCTAGTGCCGGTGCTGGCATGAAAAGGGTTTTCTGAAATCATAACAAGGTCCCCTGGCTGAGATGTGATATTGATATTTTGAGTACGGGTTGTTTGGGGGCGAGTAAATCTGCTAGTGGTAATTTGAATACCAGGAGCTCTATATACAGTTGCAGCGGAAGAATTTCCCGTATTGACATCTTCTCTTTGCCAGTTCGGAGGCGGAAAAATGTTGACATTTGGAGGGTTTACCGTGTTTGCTCCGTTTTCCGCAAGATCTAAACCCTCGATGGAGCGGTTGCGCCACGTAGGACAAGAACTTGAATAATACGTATTGAAACTCATTTGACTATTTTTACTTTAAAGCTGTAGTAAAGAAAAAAGCTTACGTAACAAATAATAACAGTGAAAAAAAACAACTGCTCCAAGCACAATTAATTTAAAGAAAAACAATTCTTTTAGTTCAAATAAGTTCCACCTAATTTTTCGAGTTAATTTATTGAGATTTAATTTATTGCCAAACAAAGCAGGAACATGCCAACCAAAAATTTTTTTTTCTTTAATTTTAAGGTTAATATCAGAATTCTTCAACTTCTACATCGAAAGATATTTGCATTTCGTTTTTCCTTTATTTGTAGCAATCCTACCCTTTTTAAATAATTTTTTAATCAACTATTAGGTGTTGCTCGTATGAACGCAATGACAATGTAAGAATAGAACGCATAATTACCATGGTTACAAGAACGCGTAAACTATCCCAAACCTAACCCTAATCTATAGGTGCTTGGAAAAGTAAATACAGTAATGAAAAATGTGCGAATGAATTTTCTTTATTTCCGTTTTATTCTCTTTAACCTATAAATTTTAGGTGAAATAGGTTGGTCACAACCAATCTGCAATAGGCCTGCCCCTAGGCCTAGCCACTATAGATCTACTATTATTTAAGTAGCTTATTAAGTTAGTAGATTTTTAAAAGCTGTGAAGTCTAATTTAGCTTAATGCGTTTTGATACCGGGCTTAATTGACCCTAATAATCACAAAAAACACTGTAGAACATAAGCCAAAATTATTAATGTTATCCGATCAGGGATCAGCCTAGTTCTATTTTTCAAGTTTCTTTCTAAGAGCACCAAATCGAATATTTTTGTGCTAAAAAAAGAAAATTCAAACCAATAACCCCAATTTTACCTTAAAAAGCACTTTTTTTTTGCCAAAGACGGAGTACAAGCTTGGCAAAAACACATCCTAATTCGTATTACCCGGACGCACTTTAACGAAGTGTGCCTTTATTATTATTATTTGTTTATTTCATTACATAGATCCATAGAGCAAGCAAAAAAAATACACCACACAAAAAACATATTTTGTAACTCTCATTTATGCATACACCAAGACAGTGCCGTCGCCAAAGCAAATGAAGTGAGGGGGCTCTAGGCAAAAGTGGGGGCACTAAAATTTACAAAGAAAAACTGATGTTCTGATCTTGTGCGGCTGCAATTATGCGCAATTTTAAAATAAGGCCGGCAGCGTTTCCTAACTCGTTTCGTCTGCGACTCATAATCCCTTGGAAATCAATCTACAGCAGAGAATGCTATCAAACGTGCAGCTAGGCGCGTAGCCAGGATTTCGCAAAGGGGGGGGGGGCTTTTTTGGAAGCTGGAAACAACAGTAAACGAACTTGACCCAAATTTTCATCAGTCTTGAATCAGATTGAGGCAGTTTTTCTGTCAAAATCAGGTGATCTCAAAAACAAAAAAATAAAAGGTCTACACCAAAATTGAAACGATTTTTCCGGCCGATTTTAGGTAATCTCAAAAAAAAAAAAAAGAAAAAGGTCTTCACCGAAATTCAGTCACTTTTCCTGACCAACTTAGGGTGAGCTACTGCAAAAAAAAGCAGTTTTTTGGTCCAAATAACAGCAAGTCCTTCACATCTTCTGTATCCCAATCCCATTGGGGGGGGGGCTGGTTTTATTTTTGGAGCAAAAATCGGCCTCAAAAGCACTAAAAACGTGGTATTTTGCATACTTTTCAAGCCAATTGGGGGCTATTGCCCCCTCCCCCTGGATCCGCTACTGCGTGCAACCAGGATGTTGCTAAGAGGGGTAAACCAAAAGCCAATTTTTTTTTGCAAAAAAAACTGCCCGATTTAGCCCCCGTGCTGAACAAAGTAATACAACTCAAGCGTGTCACAGACCGGACATAGTCACGAAACATTTAGTGACTGTGGATGGGGCCTGGAGGTGGTGCCCCCAGCTGCTGCACAATTTTGCGATTTTGCAGCAAAAAAATAGCAATTTTAACCAGGATGTCGAACCGAACCTGAACCCGAACCGTAAACCCGAATGAACCGTTTCATTTTGGTGAACCCGAACCGAACCTGAACCAGCAAAATTTTACTTCAGTGAACCTGAACCAAACCTGAACCCTCAAAATTGTGCTCAAGTGAACCCAAACCGAACCTGAACCCCTAACAAAAGTACTGTAAGAATATATTTTCCTTATCCGGATGCCGCTGGCGCTGAGACACGCACAATAAGAGCAGTGGTGAACTTCACCAGAATCAGCCATTTCTCCTTTTTTTTTTCTGGACGAAACGAGTAACGACAGTTAAATTTTAAGTCAATGAACCGAACCTGAACCAGTAATATTTTACTTGAGTGAACCTGAACCAAACCTGAACCTCGAAAATGGTGGTCAAGTGAACCCGAACCAAACCTGAACCGCTAAAATATTTTGAGCTGGAGCTAAACCCGAACCCGAACCGTTATTTGAAACGGTTCGACACCCTGATTTTAACGCCATTTTAATCACATTTCGCACTTTTGAAGCCACATAAATAACTAAAGTGCTAAAATTCAGAAGTCATTTCAAAGAATTGAATTGCTTAACACCTTCAACCCTCCCTTACTTTAGGTCAAGCCTAAAATACGCTTAAATGCTCGTATTTTGAAGTTAAATTTTCTAAGTGACTTGGTTAAGGGGGCTTTAAGCCCCTTGACCCTGGTTGCGGCCAGGCGCGTAGCCAGAAATTCGCAATGGGGGGGTTGTTTTGGGGGTCTGGGGGCGGAGCCCCCAGCGCTCGAAAATTTTGCAGTTTTTTGCAAAAACAACTTCATTTTAGGGCTATTTTGATAAACAAAATAATGCTTTTAGAACGTGGCTTAGAAATTGGCAGTGCAAACATGATTTTAACTGGTTGCATAAATGTGCTATTTGGGAGGTGGCTAATGGTAAAATGTTAGTTCTCTTATTTAGATGCTGGTAAATTATGAAATCGAATAGTTCAATTAAATTCACACGGAGTAATCTATTTCGTATGCAGTTTACAGAGAAAAATAATTGGGGGGGGGGGCTAATGAAAAGAAATTTGAGAGAAATTGGTGATTAACTAATACTGAATAGCCGCCCCCCCTATTCCTTAGTTTAAAGTATATTTGTTGATGGCATCTATGTTTAGTATTTTTACCCTTGTGATCAAATTTGATTGCTTAATTTTGACCATTTTTTAAAGTTTTTATTTATTTGTTAGTTTTATTTTCAGCAAATTAACCCCCCCCCCCCCTAAATACGTATATGTTTCAAAAGATGTTTTAAATCACTATTTAGTCCACTGTAGTGCATTTAACGGTCTCACAAGCGCTAAAAACGTAGTGTTTTTCTTATTCTGCATTTTGGTTGACATGCCAATTGGGGGGGCTATAGCCCCCCCGCCCCCCCTCTGGCTACGCTTTTGGTTACGCAACTGTCTGCGACCTTAAAATCTAGAATGTGTTCTAAAAACCAAACAGCTGGTCTTTGAAAACAAATGTATCACGTACTGTTTCAAGTCATAATTACTAACGAAGTACCGGTAACGATTCTGCAGGCTTAAGGTACAGTAGATTTACACAGTATCCGTTTTCGTCCGTTTTTTTACGTTTTTGCTTCTCTGCGAAAAAGTATGCACTTTTTCACCCGCATTTTTGTATGTCCATATCCGAAACTAACCAGACTGTCACGTAGGCTACTGGACAAAAGTTTTCCGAAAAAAAAAATAACGCTCATATCGTTTATTAATACACAAAATTTTTGAAGAAGATTTTTATCTATATATAACAGTTTACTAGGTACGGATATGGACTTATAAAAATGCGGATGAAAAGGCGCATAATTTTTCACCGAGAAGCAAAAACGTAAAAAAAACGGACGAAAACGGACGAAAAACGGATACTTTGTAAATCCACCTTTACATTTCTCTTTCGCGACACATCCGCAAAGGCGTGTTAAAAAGACGAAATATTACGTCAGATTTATGTGACATACCAGTTGGTTGTTGAACGTAATTATTCTCTTTTTCGATCATTGTGGGTTGTCTTGTCATTGAGTGATGTTCCAAAAACAGTATTTTCAGTAAACCTATATCGAAGGGCACAAGCAGCCGTTAGAAGGGCACGGCCTCCTTGCAACGCTCCGCAGCGACGGCACTGCACCAAGACATTTGACAAAAAATCACTTTATCGCCATTTGTTGATTGCTGTAGAATTAGTACCTCTGTTGTGTATTAACTTAATTATTTTCTGTAAAGCTATTGTATTTTAATGTTACTACAGCCAGTACTTAAATTGTAGGGGGGACGTAAGTCAGATTTAGGCGTCCTCCCATCGAGAGTTGAGCGCTGGATGATCAGAGGAAAAATAGCCAGCCAGGACTAAAAATCCTGCGAATTTCCTGCCGAAAATGGTCGCAAATTGCGGCGAGGACTTTTTTTTTTTGGTCTTCACTTAATTTCGGGAAAAATGACTTCAATTTCCGGCGAAGACTTTTTTTTTGGTCTTCATTCAATTTCGGCGACAGAAATACATCATTTCCACTAAACTTTTCGTAAAGTTGGTCAAGGTTGCAAAAGCGTCCCCCCATGCAAAATTTTGCAATTTAAGTACTGATTACAGCCCCTTAGTCAGATGTATTGACACTTGTTGGTGTTATCTCATGGGGGATATAAATTGCAATTATTATTATTAGCCCAGTTTTCTAGTAGATGTTATTCGCATACATATGGTACTTCACTGCTTGAATCAGTGCATTTCTTCGTAGTAACATTTAAAAAAACCAATCGATTGAACCAGACATAGTAGTTGATTACAATGACGAAAATATTCACTGGTTAGAAAATAATCGCTGTTAGTGTTAACCGTATATCTTATTAATGAATTATCCAATTTCCGGCACCGATCAATGAAACTAAACAGTAGCGTAGCCAGGGGGGGGTGGGGGGGCTATAGCCCCCCCCATTGGCCTGCCGACCAAAATGCAGAATAAGGAAAATACCACGTTTTTAGCACTTCTAAGACTCTCTTTTGCACTGGATTAGACTAAACAATGATTTAAAGCATAGTTTGAAACGTTTATTTGGGGGGGGGGGGCTAATGGACTGCCGACCAAAATGCAGAATAAGGAAAATACCACGTTTTTAGCACTTCTAAGACTCTCTTTTGCACTGGATTAGACTAAACAATGATTTAAAGCATAGTTTGAAACGTTTATTTGGGGGGGGGGGCTAATGGACTGCCGACCAAAATGCAGAATAAGGAAAATACCACGTTTTTAGCACTTCTAAGACTCTCTTTTGCACTGGATTAGACTAAACAATGATTTAAAGCATAGTTTGAAACGTTTATTTGGGGGGGGCTAATGGACTGCCGACCAAAATGCAGAATAAGGAAAATACCACGTTTTTAGCATTTCTAAGACTCTCTTTTGCACTGGATTAGACTATTTTGAAACGTTTATTTAGGGGGGGGCTAATGGACTGCCGACCAAAATGCAGAATAAGAAAAATATCACGTTTTTAGCATTTCTAAGACTCTCTTTTGCACTGGATTAGACTAAAAAATGATTTAAAGCATAGTTTGAAACGTTTATTTAAGGGGGGGGGGGGGCTAATGGACTGCCGATCAAAATGCAGAATAAGGAAAATACCACGTTTTTAGCCAGTAGCGTAGCCAGGGGGGGCGCGGGGCTATAGCCTAGCCCCCCCCCCCCCCCATTGACATGTCCACCAAAATGCAGAATGGGAAAAACACTACATTTTTAACACTTTTGAAATTGTTTTATGCACTGGAGTGGACTAAATAGTGATTTAAAACATTTTTTGAAACATATGTTAAGGGGGGGGGGCTAATTTGTCAAAAATAAAACCAACAAACAAATAAAAACTTAGAAAAATGGTAAGAAATAAGCAATCAAATTTAATCGTAAGTGTAAAAATGCTGAACATAGGTGTCATCAACAAATATACTACAAACTACGAAATAGGGGGGGGAGGGCTATTCAGTATTTGTTAATTATCAATCATTTCCTCAAATCTCTTTTCATTAGCCCCCCCCCAACTATTTTTCTCTATAAACTGTATACGAAATAGATTACTCCGTTTGAGTTTTATTGAACTATTCGATTTTATAATTTGCCAGCATCTAAACAAGAGAACTAACATATTATCATTAGCCACCTCCCAAATAGCCCATTTATGCCACCAGTTTAATCTTGTTTGCACTGTCAATTTCTAAGCCACGTTTTAAAAGCATTATTTTTTAATCAAAATAGCCCTAAAATGAAGTTGTTTTTGCAAAAAAAATGCAAAATTTTTGAGCGCTGGGGGCTCCGCCCCCACACCCCCGTGCCTCCGGCGACTGGGGGCTTTGCCCCCAAACCCCAGCCTCCGGCGGAGGCCAATCCCCCAGCCTCCGGCGGCTGGGGGCCTCGCCCCCAGACCCCCATTGGCCTCCGGCGGCTGGGAGCCCCCCCCCATTGCGCATTTCTGGCTACGCGCCTGAAACTAAACATAGGTTTACGAAACAATGCATCGAAAGCGACAATGCCATCCTGAATTTGAAGTTCTCTAGCACTAGTATTGCAAGGTAAGCCATGTAGTACACGGAAGAATCATTGTAAGCTACGTCAAGACGCTGCGTACTCGAAAGAGAATATTTACACCCAGTATTTAAATTGTAAAATTTCGCATGGGGGGACGCTTTTTCAGCGTTGACTGAACCTTAGTGAAGAACAAGCACGTAGCCAGAATTTTTTGGGAGTGCGTTCCATAAACGAACTTGACCCAAATTTTCATTATTCCTAAATTGGATTTAGGCGAATTTTTAGAGAAAATCAGGTGATCTCCAAAAAAAAAGGTCTTCGCCGAAATCCGAAGGTTTTTTCTGGCCGAAATCAGAAATTTAAACGGTTTTTCCGGCCAAATACTGTAACTTTTTCTCCCATAAACCAGCACTCAATTCTCGATGGGGGGACGCTCAATCGCGTCCCCCCCCCCCCCCCCCGTCCCCCCTACAATTAAAGTACTGTTTACACAAAATTTGACTAGCGTAGAACATTGTACAATGCGGTTTAAGTGAGAAATTTTTCACTCGTTTAGAAGACTTAGCAAAATTTGTTTTCAGCCAATTAGCTGTTCCACACAAATACTTCATTTGTAGCTTAATGTCTTCGTTGTCTGTTATAGTATCATGAATGCATACAAGAAGATATTTGACAGCAGAGGTGGAGTCGAGGACACAAGGCTCGAGGCCAAGGACACAAAAAAATCCGAGGCCAAGGACAGACACTTTCGAGGCCAAGGACAGGAATGCTCGAGGCCAAGCCCAAGGACCAAGGACACAAGCGCAAGTGCTCTCCAAAAAAAAAAAGAAAAGGTCTTCACAAAAATTTTTCAAGCGATCTCCACAAAACAACGTTTTCCAAAAGAATTTCCAAGCCCTTCACAAAATTTTAACAATTCAAAAAATACTGCTGTCCTCGAGCCGAAGACAGGCCAATTTTCGAGGACTTGAAGCCTCGAGGCCAAGGCCAAGGACTTGACCTTCGAGGCCAAGGCCAAGGACTTCAAAATGTGTCCTCGAGGACTCCACCTCTGTTTGACAGAACAACTAAATTTAATAATCACGCTATTGCCAATCCGGCAATCAGGCATGCAAGATACAGCAAATCGTTTAAAACGAAAAGATACTCTCTCCCACTGATTTGTCATTGTTTATATTTACAATCTATTGCTTTTTTCAGTAAAGTCAAAATCTTTCCCTTTAAAGATATTTAACGTCACACAATGAAAAACGGGACATTAAAACATAGGTAATCAATTACTTCATACATATTTTGTGCTAAAACTCAAAAGTTAGGGTGCAATGTCCCTTTAAAAACAATTCTATTTTTATGTTTATCAGAAGATGAGGCTCGATTCGTATAAATTTGAGAAAAAACCTGGCTCAACACAAACTCAGCTGGTTCTTAATCTTAGTAAAAATAAGTGAATGGCAACTACCTTTGTTCAAAAAGTAACTCATGAACGCAGTTGGATAAGTTTGTTAGTAGGCCTACCCGAAGCCGATCTATTACTAATTGTTTTTAATTTGAACAACTTCTGTACTATCTTAGTATCTATTCTTGGCAAGCACAAACCATTATTTTGTATTTTGTTTGTACCAGTAAGCCTTCTGCATGAGTGTTTTGCAAGCTTTATGTTCAGTAATCAGTACCGTGTAATGTCACACTTACAGCTTCATTGTACAAGTATATTACTGTTACTGTAGGCCTATACCGTGATAATATCGTGATAATAGTAGCTGTAACTTACTCCTTTTTTGATGTTTCAAACAAAGTTGCTCAACTGAACTGAAATCATCTTTTGACTTGCTCATTTCGTTTGTACTGACCGAAAAAAAAATTATTTAGACATAAAAGCTCGATGAGGGAAATACCCTTACTAACATTCCCGCGTTCAACAGAACCACCGCGTAAACGAAAAAAGAATTATGACGTAATTTCAATCACAATAGAAATAGCTAAATATTGTCAGTAGCTGACTCGGCTCAGCGGGTTGTGCTACGTTGGTTCAGTCAGGGTCGCGTGCAGCGCGTTGCGTAATGTAATGCAAGTTTATGCAACTCATATTTAAAATCGTTATAGATGCGTAGCCTAGAGGCAATAGACTTATTTAAAAGTTGGGCCAGGGAATGAAGTAGCCTACTCACCAGTGTACTCTTGGATAGGCTATCTGCAAAGCAGTAAGCCTAGTCTACTGTCCTATTCTTGACAGTGGGAGAGTGATCAGGTGGTGCAGTTCACGTAGGCCTTCTCAATAGAAGTGTAGCCTATCGAAAATAGACTCGCAGCTCAAGCTGCAAGGCAACTTACAGCTCAGGTGAATGCGATGCTGTAGGCCTGTCTTTCATTATACTTGCTGTAATACGCCGAAGCATGTAAGGAGTTTGTGGAGCCCATCTCGGCATCATTGCGCCCGGGCAACACAGCTCCTTTTGAAGTAATGTTGCAGCGGTGGTGAGCCATTGGCAACACTGTGTCCGATTTGACATGCCCGAGATTTGAACCTCAGATAGATAGAAAACAGTTTATTCGCCTGAGCAATACAAAACAAACACACATAAAACAAAATTATGATAAGTTTGTTCAGGCGAGGAAGCACCGATGAACCCGAAGGTTTTTCAATCCAAGGTGCTTCCTGATTTGTTACTTGACAGTGTGAAAACTTAAAGAAAAAAATATCGAATTGAAAAGAAACAGACAATTATTTTGTTCAACTGGTATTATCACAAGAGAAAATTAATGAACAGTGTTACACAGTTAAATGATAAATTTCCAAATATGGAGCAAAGAAAGTGTAAATGATATGTAGTGTTGGATAGCTTTTTGTTTTATCTTTTTTTGAAGGAAGTGTCTCCTGCACCGTCCCGGTTTCGGACATCAAATCGCTGGTGCATCGGATTGCATTTTTTGCATTGATTTGATTTAAATACAGCAATTTGACAGGTAGCATTCGAAGCCCAATGGCGCAGTGGTTAGTACGTTTGACTGCTATGCAGAGGGTTGGGATATCGTTTTCCGCAGGACACGCTTTTTGGAAATATCGCTAGAGAGCTATTTCGCTTCGAAGTCCTTTTTTTTTCTCTAAAATCTTATTATTAGAGTTTAGGTTTGGGCAGCGATGCCAGCCTGAGAGATAGTAAATTGAACAGCAAAAGAACACGGCCGCTGCCGGTGCAGCAACGATTAGATGTTGGAAACCGGGCCGGTGCAGCAGACGCTGCATTTTTTTAATGATAACCAAGATAGTTCTTTTACATCAGGTTCAATTTTTTCCCACAATTTAATTCCTCTAAAAGTCAGAGATTTTTTCCCAGCTGAAGTATGAATGCGAGGTTTGAAATATACTACGTTATCTTTTGTTCTAGAATTGTGACTGTGAATTTTTCTGATATTAATGAAACAAAGTGACTTGGCAAATGCAACATTTGCGGTATTTTTTTCCCTTGCGAATGGAGACATTGCCTTTTTCATACATTTGGTTTAAAAAAATACAACATTTTGTTGCTTGGTTAGTACAAGCTGCGTAGTGCGTAGTGTAATGGTTAGAGTGCCAAATTGTAAACCGAAGCACCGAGGTTCGACTCCCGCTGGAGGTGCAAATGTGTAGAATGGAAGAATACGCAGAATAGACGGATATGGGAGGAATATGCGGGAATCATTCTTTTTTTGCTTCAAAACCTTGCATTACAGTTAGGGTTAGGGCAGCGATGCCAGTCTGTGGGGATAGCGATTCCCTGCAGTAGCTATTCATAGCGCCTGCTCCATTCGCAAGGAAAAAAAAGTACCGCGAGTGTTCCATTCGCCAAGTCACTTCCTTAATGAAACAGTCATTGAGAGCAGTTTTAAATTTCTTTTGATGAAGCTGATACATGAATTTGGCTTGTTTAAGTAGGTAAATGTCATCTAATTTTAAAAAATTGAAGATTTTGTATAAAGAAGTCACCGGACAATATTTGCTACTGTTCGTTATTGTACAAACTATATTATTTAGCTTCACATTGAGTTCTTGTATTAGTGTTTTGTTCCGTACCCCATGTAACTATAAATACCATATTGAATACGGCTGTAAATGAGCGAGTAGGGTTATCTCGGGTAATTCTGGACAAAATTCTGCTATTTTCCCTCTGTCTGCTCTCGACTACAATCATTTTCAAACCTCTTGCTTTCAATTGTGCATTTCAATACTGGACTTTGGTATTTTCACACCGGTTCAAAAAAAATATTTAGGGAAGGGATACAAAAATCTGTCTGAACGGACATGTCCGGAATTACCCCTGAAAGGGTAATTCAGGACATATGCGTATTAAAGTCAAAAGTACAAAATTGATACTTTTTGATAACAGATTTACAAGCATTTTAAACTAGAATAATATGCTAGGAGCATAATTGGCTACTTTTTTGGAAATTTTAAAACATTCCGCCGGATAATTACGCCAACCTGTCGCCAATTTTGTCACTCCGCCATGTCAATTAAAATGGATAAGATTATGCCGTGTTGATTAAAATTTTCATTTTAATGCCTTTCCCGTGGTTAAATCGCTAATAAAGATCATTATTCAGAAAATGCACTTAATTTAGCAGCTGTCCTAAATGAACAACCACTCCGAAATTTTCGTGGAGCCTGGGTTGTGGTTAGTTTTGCGCCACGCCATAGCCAGATTTATAATTTTATCTGTGATTTTCTGCAGCAGATCACAGATTTATTGAGTGCAACGTAATTTTTTAATGCATAGGCTAGGCCTTTAAGTAAATGAAACTATGTAAGTTTTTTATTATTTACCCCCAAGTTATCCTCTGAATATGTTTTTTTTTACAATCATTTTTCTTCCTTAATTATTCTATACGGATTATTTGAAGTGAGATGGTTTGCAAAGAATACAGTCAAACCTCGGTTTTCGAACATAATCAGTTCCAGAAGGCTGTTCGAAAAGTGATTTTTTCGAAATCCGAAACAATTTTTCCCATTGAAATTAATGCATATAATTTTAATTCGTTCCAACTCTAGAAAACAACTTTTGTAAAGTACACTATTTTACACCATAAACTGTACTGTGTACTGTAGTACCACAAATAAAAATGGGTTGAAGTAGATTGTATTTTATTTTAATAAAGATTTCCTGTCCAAGATAATGAAAAAAAAAACAAAAAGTAAACATTTCTTAAGTTTTATTTTTAAAACATCAAAAACATTAAAGGTTAAGATGCAGTACAAATCGAAAAATTTTGAAAAAATTTGCAGAAATTACTAATCAAGCAGTAAAAAAAAATACAACAGCTCAGTTACACCAAAAATCGTGTGAAAAAAGCCAACATATGCAGCATCATGGCGCATTCGTGTTTGCTCGGCTTCTTTCGATTTGGTCGTGATCCGAATTTTTGTTCGAAGTCTGAAACGTAAAAATCTCGCATTTATTGTTCGAAAACCGATTTGGTCGAGAACCGAAGCGTTCAATAACCGAGGTTTGACTGTATAGGTTTTAAGAGCGTGTTTGGTTACAACATAGCACAAATTATATCTAACCTAATCTATATGCGAAAATAGAGAGCAACTACGCTGAATCGTTTTATTGCTCCTAAAATGACCAGACAATTATTAAATTCCCGAAATAATAATCTACAATGACATAGGTAATACAAAAACATAATATTTGCAATTTTAGTTTCATGTCCGGAATTACCCGAGGTAACCCTAATATAACATACACAGAGTGTTCCGGTCTAAGAAATTTCAAATTCTATGTAACAATTCAGAATAGCGTGCTAATTGTAACGAAAGATGTTCGATATGACAAGACCAATTTAGGTTTTCGTTAATATAAATTCCTAAGTATTTTCTGGATTTGATACGTTTTATATTGATTGAATTTTAGGATTTATTAAATTTTGTCGAACATGAGCGATTGAGTTGTTTGTCAAGCAGTAAATAATGAGTTTTGGAATAATTCAGCCGAAGCTTGTTTTTTTTTCATCCAGAGATCGATTTTTCGAAGTTCAGTGTTCACTCTGTTTTGTAATTTAAAAAGGTTGTCGTCTGACATGGCCAAGAAAGTGTCATCAGCAAACAGGATAGTGTCAAATTGACTAGCCAAAGGAAGATCATTGATATACAAAAGAAAAAGTAGTGGCCAAGGGAAGAACCCTGTGGCACACCATATTCAATTTTTGTCAAATCGGACTTGCAATTTTCCATCTTTGTATATTGTTTTCTGTTGCTCAAATAACTTTGTATTAGTTTTAAGGCCAGTCCTTGAAATCCATAGAAATTTTCCATTTTGTGCAGCAAAACATCGTGATTAATAGTATCAAAAGCTTTGGTGAGGTCGAGGAATAGACAACAATTGTACATTCCTGCATCAGAGTTTTTTATGAGTTTTTCATAAATGTTGCTGATAGCGTGAGAGGTAGAAGAATTTTGTCTAAAACCAAATTGTTTATCAGAAATTAAATGATATTTTTCAAGATAATTGTTGATTCTGGTGAATATTAATGTTTCAAAAATTTTGGTGAGTTGGGAAAGAATTGAAATTGGACGATAGTTTGTAAGCAAGTTTAAATCCCCTTTTTTGAAAACTGGAACTACTTCTGCAATCTTCAAGGAATTGGGAAATTCTCCTTGATGAATGCAGGGGTTAAAAATGTTACATAAAAATGAAGGGATTACAGCATTGCTCAATTTTAGGAGTTTATTGGTTATGTCATTTTCTCTTACTGCTTTTTTAATTTTTATGTTACCAATAAGTGAGTAAATCTCTTCAGCAGTAGCAGGAGAAAAAAAGAATGAGTTGGGGAAATTAGGTAATAGAGAGTGGGTAGATTCATGAGATTTAATGCTTTACCTATATTTTCCCCAACTGTTGCCAAGTGAATTTTGAAAGCTTTACAAATTTTTTGTGGATCATCTATCACTTCTTTGTCAGTGACTATTTGATTAGGAAATGTCTTTTTATTTTTTTACAAGTTGTCTTTTTTTTTTTTTCAACTTTTTATATGTTTTTCAAGTTTTTTATTTTCCACAGCGTACTGGAGTTGCCTTTGCTATCATCAATAAAATCTTTGTATTAGTTTTCTTTAGCACGTTTGATTTCTCGATTTAAAGCATTTCTTTGTTTTTTATATTTTTGGAAAATATCTTCATCAAATTTCTTATGAAGTTGTTTAAAAAGTTTGTTTTTTTGTTTGATTAAATTTAGTAGTTCAGGTTACAACCAAGGTTTTTGACTGAGCTTTTTTTTTTTCTTGAAGCTTTTTTTAGAGGAGCAAATTTGTTTACTATGATATGAAGCACTTCTTTGAATTTATCAAAAGCATCTTGAGCTGATTCAATACTGTTTCGGTTGGCAGCAGTTAAATCATTTTCAAGTGCCCTTAAAATTTTTCTAAATTAAAATTTTTCATGTCTCAAATTAAAAATTGGTCTTTGCTTTTAACACGAGATTTTTTGGTAGAAATGCTTACAAAAGTAGCCATATGGTCGCTCAGATCGCATAAAAGCACTCTGCTAGTGTAAGAGTGTTTTGGATCGTAAACATAAATGTGGTCCAGTAATGTTTTTGAGTGATCAATGGCACACTTGGTTGAAGTGCTCAAGATATTGTTCACGTATTTTCGAAAGTTGTGATTGCCATTAATTTGCATTAGGTCAATGTTATAGTCACCGACAGCGTAAAAGGCAGTGTTACTATCATGAAGATCAGCGAAAATGTCACATAAATTTATTGAAAAGCTTTCATAGTCATTCACAAGTGTTGTGGGATGTCGATAAATTACCCCTATCACTATTGGTTCGTTAGTTTTAACTTCAAACCACATATATTTTACAAAATTTAAATTAGTATTAGTGTCAGATTTTTGTTTGTAAGATAATTTTTGTTTTACGTAAAAACCGACCCCACCAGCTTTTGTTATGCTAGCACAATGGATGAAATCATATCCAGTAATGTCAATGTTTACCAATGGTTGACCATGTGTAAGTTTTGTTTCTGATATTGCAATGATATCCGTTGTTTCAGAAAAAGTAGCCAAAAGGGTAATTAGGTTGTCAATATTTTTTTGCGGACTACAAACATTTACATGCAAGATAAATAGCTCATCTGTTTTAAGATTTACCACATTATTTGACGGCTTAATATCATGATACACGCAATTGTCAAAAAAATCACAATAATTTGAGTTATCATCACAAGTTCCTAAAGTAAAGTTTTCAGATCTCATTAAATCAAAATGTTGATCTTGGCTTGCATTAATTATTCGCGAATCACAAAGCAAACAACTGCTAACTAGGTTTTTGTTTTCAAATGGATTATCTCGGATTTTAGAAGTCGAACAGGTTTTGTGCAAACTACGTGAACAATTAGGGCAGGTCGTGTGGTCTTTTGCGGTAACGCATGATTTTGCACACATAATACAAATAGGTTGGTTCCCCATTTTGCCAGAGTTTTTAGTACAATAATACATACCAAAAGCTAGTTTTACAAGCAGCTAACAAACTAAACCTCGTTTTCGCTGCTAGAATCACTACATACACTGTCATAGTGGTTATCCCTATTAATAAGCAGTGGTTTGCATTTCAGTGTAGCAAAATCCACATCTACATCTAGGCGAAATAGATCATCTGGGGACGAAATCACGATCCAGTTGCTGGTAACCTCATTTTCACCACCTACAGTCAAGACACCCTACTCACGAGCAGACCTATTCATTCGAATTCTGCTGTTATATGTATGGCAGAGAACGAATTTTCCATTGCAGTCATTTTTAACGTAGTTCAAAAGTTTTGAGCGAAGTGGCGTCAAATCTTCTGTAATGAACGCATTATTAAATTTTCCATTATTGCAATTCTTCAGCTTTGATTTTGAAAACAAAATGTTATTTCGATGCTTGTATTTGACAAACCTGGCAATAATTGGACGAAGTTTTGCCAATGGTGATCGTTTTCTGCCCAAACGGTTAGCCCTCTGTATATCGTAACTTTCAATGTTGATACCTAGTTTTTCAGCCAGCTCAACAACCACTTCTTCTCCACCATCTTTCTTCCCTTGAGGCTCAAGCACACCATGAATCCTTATATTCTCTCTTCTGGAATATTGTTCTAAGCTATCAATCTCCAGAATGTTCATGTTTACGGCTTGTTTGAGTTGTTCATTCTCTGGTTTAAGTTCTTTGATTTTCTGATCGCTTCTCTTCAGGCTTCTTTGTAGATTTGAGACTTGCCTTGTCAGGTTTTCAACCGTATCATAAATTTTGCTTAATTTTTGTCGGTCAGCTTTAGTAAAGTTGCTTTGCTCTTTGCAACCAGTACTAGAGCTGGAAACATCTTTCATGTGTTGGTTTTTCCTAACTTTGCCTGTCATTCTAATGTTAGCTTTAGCTGTTGACACAATTTAGAGAGAAATAATACGTCTGCACTGCACTGCGTCTATAACCGAAAATGGTCAGACCTCCCGCTTCAGAGACAAAAGCGTTACCGCTCCACCAACTGGCCGGTAGCGTCAGTAATCAGATAGGCCTATGGAGGAGGGACTAAGGATTGTGGGAGATGATGGTGGACGATGTTGCACTATCTGACTCCTATGTGACTCTGCATGTTAAATTTGCACCCCAATGCAGTTTTTGCTAATTATTCTTGTTAAATTTGTTATGCCAAAAATCGGTAAACAACTGTGAAATTCTAAAGCTCTTAGTTAAAAGGCAGTGGCTATTTTGCCTCTAGAGGCAAAATAGCCCCATGTTATTTTGCCATTTGGAGGCAAAATAGTTAGACTAACAGCTATTTTGCTGCAAGTGCCAAAATAGCCCTTAGCCTAATGCTAACCCAAACTCTAACCCTAATCCTAACTCAAACCCTAACCCAAACAAAGGAAAAACACTATTTTGCCACTAGAGGCAAAATAGCCACTTTAAAATTCTAAAAGGCTTTAACTCTAAAAACTCTGTAAGCTCTGTCTCGCCATGCCCAGAGCTAGTTATATATACAGGTTCCATCTCTGCCTCTTTTGTCCTAATGACGTCAAAATTTAGTGAAAAGAAACTAACTTGAGCTCACGTGCCCACAGATAAAAAAGATAGAAAACCATTTGTTTGGGAATCTGAATTACTCAAATGAGGCAGATATGGAGCAACGCTGATACATCACAAAAACGTGACACAAAAAACAAGTTGAAGCGTTTGGAATTTGGTTTACTTGGATAAATCATCTGGTACATGATCTGCGTGATTGCAGCGTTTGCACGAGCTAAACATGATCAGTTCCTGCACGCCACAGGCCTAACCGTAATGTTAGTCTAATGTCACTGTGTCATGGTAAAATTTTGCTGTGCTGATTGATTAGTATGGCAGCCTAGAACAGAGAGCGGAAAGACAATAACTGATAAGACAGGGAACTGCAATAATAAAAAGTGAACTTGCAATACTGCAAACTGTGCATCTCAAATAGAAAGCCGAATCTGGAATTAAACAACCTGCGGTTGGAATATTGTAGAAAGACTGAGAGTGAGACAGTTAAATGCGAATTTTAATTACTGCAAGTCTGACCAATTTCAACTCTTTGAAGCAGGGTTGTGAACTTGAAAAACTCGATTATTTTGCCAAACTCGAACTTGAGCTCGAAAAAATAATTTTTCTAAACTCGTACTTGAATAAAATTGTTTGAGTTCATTAAAAAGAAATTTTAAGATAAAAAATTTGTCGGAAAGTATTTGCTGTTGATCAAGCCATGTAAATTGAGATAGCGTTTTTTGTAACAGCTGCATAAGTGCATATCCTTCACCGTTTTGTTTATGTTGTGGCAACCTAGGAAAACAGCGCAAGACGTATATATACAGTACAAAATCAGAGCGATTAAAG
The DNA here is from genome assembly GCA_963965965.1 of Trididemnum nubilum. Taxonomy (NCBI): domain Eukaryota; kingdom Metazoa; phylum Chordata; class Ascidiacea; order Aplousobranchia; family Didemnidae; genus Trididemnum; species Trididemnum nubilum. The sequence goes on along the minus strand of OZ014472.1, from coordinate 39,948,997 downwards.
GGTATTAGAGAAAAAGCAATGCAACGTTCTCTCAAGTGCCAAAAACTCAAGTTTGCCTTGTAGCAAAGACTTTTAACAGTACGAACAAGAAGAGAGCGACTGCAATGTTCTTTTCTCTCGCGTAAATTAAGTGACAAAGAAGTTGGCCTCGTAGCGAAAATTACACAATTAATGCATTAACAGACTCTAAGTTAATTGTCTCTGCTTTCCCGTTTGTAAAAAGTCACTTAATTAGTTAGAATAAATTAGCGAGTTTTGTTTTTGACAAAAAAGTTGTCAATTGAGAAATGAGTTTGTGGTTAAAAAGATTCACGATGTAAGAAGGATGGTATTGAGAATTTCTTGTTTGTAGTTTGCATGTTAGTGAAGTAGCTAATTATACTACTAACAAAAATTTTTGGGTCACACAGTATTTGAATTGAAATCTTCATGCAAAATTTTGTGTTCTTTGTGTTAGCACAAAGCAGTAGTACGAAGTGTTTGTGAAAGTAGCTCTTGGAAAACTAGTGCATCCTACATACAAACTAATCGAGTAACCGACTAATCGTGTCAGAAAAGTAAAGTTGTTTATTGCAGTTGGTAAATTCATATTCTACATACGTTACTTTTAACAGAATATTCCACATTAATTTTGTATGTATTTACTGTATCCATCATTAGTTTTGTGATGCCAAATAATCAGTCAAGTTGTGCATATGAATGTTTCCGACATGGTGAAAACTGCAGAATTATATCAGGGCTGTGAACGTGAACTCAAACTCGAAAAAACTCTGTTACTTTGCCGAACTTGAACTCGAAAAAATTAAATTACAGAACTCCAACTTCAACTCAGACTTTCTATAATGCTAAAATAGGCTGAACTTGAACTTCAACTCGAATAAAAATCGATCAAGTTCGCAGCCCTGCTTTGAAGCATCTGTAAGCTCTTGCTAGTGTCAAGTCAAGTTTATTTCACCAAACAGTATGCTTAAAACAAAGTGCGTAAGCAGGAAACATTGAAAAGACAATGCAGTCATCTACGTAGGTCAACTGCACCTTTCAGCAACATAGGCTTGCCTACTTAAAAGTTACAGCAAAAAACTTATGCCTAAGGAGATAACGGTACTGCTCAAAATCTTTTTTTTTTAGTTTTATTGATTAATTGAACAAATGAGAATTACTTGAAGCACTAAAGAGGTACCTTAAGCTTTTTTCCACAATTCCCAATCGCATTATTCGCAAAAATACGATTTAATCTGTTTGACTTCGTTCCATTGGCAACTCTGCATTTCACTATTTTGTGACACCACAAATCAAAAGGCATAATTTTTGTAAAAATTCTCCCCTAAGAAACACGATTACCAACTGGTAGCCTATATATAACCAAATCTGGAAGTTTGGCTAAGCTACTGGAACCTGTCTGGTAGACTTAGGCTTGTGATACTGATCTATAGTATGCCGTTTCTGATGTCACAAAATTGCAAAATGCAGGATTACCAATGGTATGGAGTTGAACAGATTAAAAGGTATTTTCGCAAATTACGGGAATTGTGGAAAAAGGTTTAGGGCACCTCTTTATTACTTCAAGTAGTTCTCATTTCTTTACACAATGAATAAAACCGATATCGAGCAGCATCTCTTAAAGCTTGCTATACTGTCTGCTGAGTGTAGAGTAAGAAAAGCTCAAAATAACACTAACGGTGTTGTCAACTTTGCACTAAATATTGGGGAAACTGACTTTTGCATAATAAAAAAAATGAATTACTTAGACATTGGACATTTGCTAAAGGCAGTGTCTACTGCACTGGCCCGGTTTCCAACACCAAATCGCTGCTGCAGTGGTTGTTTCTTTTTGCAGTTCAATTTACTATCTCTCAAGCTGACATCGCTGCCCGAACCTTAACTCTAATCATAAGGTTTTAGCGAGAAAAAAAGATTTATGTAGTGATATTGCTCTCTAGCGCTATATTAGCCAAGCGTTTTCAGCACAAATCAATACTCGACCCCCTGATTGCCAGGGGTGCGCGCTTACCACTACACTTCCAGATCTTCACATTAATTGTGTCCAAGTGCCGTATTTAACTTGAATCAATGAGAAAAAAGCAGTATAATAGGCTGCCAGTGCAGCAGTGATTTGATGTCGGAAACCGGCGCCAGTTCTCTAGACACTACCTTTGCTAAAAGTTCAAACTGTCATGACTTAAACGGTTACAGTAAACAGTTAACATTAGTCAGTTAGTCAGCGTTAAAAATCTGAGATACAGTATCAGTATGTCCAACTCTGAATTGACAATGGCGAATGGAAGTAAGAGACGCATACTCTTAGCTTACTTTCCACATTGTGGACAGTTCAAAGTTATAACAGAGTAAAGTAAGTAATGGAGTAGGCTAATAATAAATGAATTTGTTTATTAATAGGCCGCTACAGACTAGGCTTATACATGGTTTCATTCTGCCAATCCAATGCAGCAAGAGCAAGAAAATGTTCGTAGAAGACGACAACCTGAAGTAGAACAAAATGTAGCCGGAGCATTAAATGGTTTTCAAATATATAACGGGAATGGTCCTATTATTTTACCACCAAGTCCTGAAGTAGATTTAGCACGAGCAGTTGTAAAAAAGAAGAGTTTGCAAACTGTGATATCTGTAAATCAAAATCATGATGGTGGAAGTGGAATAAAACTCCAAAATTTTAATGCTTTAAAATCTGATTCTGCTTCCAATAATGCTGAAAAAAGCAGCATTCCATTGCGAATCAAATATACAGGTTTATCAGAAAGTTCACTTTCTATTTGCATTCAAACACTTTTTCCATTTCTAATGGCTGGTTTGGGAATGGTTGCTGCAGGTGTTCTTTTGGACAAAGTTCAGGTAATTCAGCTTAACCAGTAACATGGAATGATTTTTGATTTTGATATGATTTGTGATTAATGCAGAAACTGAGTGTAGCATCTCAGTGCACATTGTAAAATTAAGTTAACTATTACTTGCTTTTTATTTTGCTCTACATCTTTTTTGAAGGTGCCTGATGTACAATACATGCATTTCATTATTTTGTTAAAATTTTGTCGATCAGGCTTTTGTTATGTTCCTATTGTTGAAGCCTATATATGTGAACTGTAAAATCAACTTGTAACCACCAAAATTATTCAGAGTTTTCTAGCCATAGTGTTGTAATGGATAGGAATTAAAGCAAACTAAACTTTTCTAAACATTCAATTTCAATGGAATATATTTTCAACTATTGAAACTATGACAGATTGTTTAATCAAACTGTCAGCATCATCACTTCCAAGTATTTATTAGTACCATATGGTGTGATTTGCATTTTGCAATGTATTAACTGCCAATTATATTCCTTAACCACTGCATTCTTGGGTTGGATTGACTTTGAATTTAGAATTTGAATCCGCTCACGAATTATTGATGATTTTGCAAAATCAATGAATTTGAATTTCGTTTTTTCAAAGTCAATGAATTTGAATTTAGTTTTTTCAAAGTCAATGAATTTGAATTTAAAAATTAAAAACAAAATGAATGGATTCAATCAGTTCCGTCACTACAGGGGGGATGGGGGCCGTACCCTCCTAACGGCCGCTTGTGCCCCCATTTTGGTTGACTAAAAATACTGCTTTTGGAACATCACGCAATGACAAGACAACAGACAATGATGGAAAAAGAAATAATTACGTTTAAACATAATTCTCCTCTGATGTTTTTTCGATTCTTTGCAAAATTGCTGGCAACCAACTGCTGTACATTAGTCTGACGCAATATTTTGTCTTATTGACACGCCTTTACGGATGTGTTGCGAAAGAGAGATGTAAGCCTGCAGAATCGTTGCCGGTACACTCCGTTGGTGATTATGATATGAAACAATGTGAGAAAACAGTTTTTTCAAAGACCAGTTGTTTTGATTTTTTGAGGACACTCAAGATTTTGAGGTCACAGTCAGTGGTGCAACTAGATTGAAGGGGCTTAAGCCCCATTTGCAAAGTCACTTCAAAAATTTAAAGGGGGTGAAGCATCCAGCTGGGATTTCGTGCAAAAATTAAAGAAACATCTAAAACGTTTCTTCCCTAAAGTTCAGCTTTCTATGATCTATCGTTTCTCAGATATTTCATTTCAAAGTTGTAAGATCTCCCCAACAGTGCTGCCATTTAAAATCTAATTTTCTAGGAATTGAGATATATTATTTAACTTGTAAAAGTATTTCTGTTGTAATACCAATTCATGCTTAAGCCTTGCATTCAGGAGCTTTCATACCAATGTGAAAGATTACAATAAACATCATTTTAGGAAAAATAAAATTTTTACAGGCAACACTGTTGGGGAGATCTAACTGTGAAACAAATATCTCAGAAACAATAAGTCGTAAGCTGGTGGAATTTGGTGAAGATATGTTTCAGATTAATTTTTATCTTTTGCACATAATCCCAGCTGGATGGTTCACCCCCTTTAATCTCAAAATACGAGCGTTTAGACGTATTTTGGACTTGACCTAAAGTAAGGGGAGGTTGAAGATGCAAAGCAATTTAATTCTTTGAAATGACTTTTGAATTTTTGCAATTTAGTTATTTGTATGGCTTCTAAAACTGCAAAGTATGATTAAAATGGTGTTAAAATTGCTAATTTTTTGCTTCAAAATCGCCCAGCGGCTGTGGAATTTGCCCTCAGGCCCCATCCACTTTCACTTAATATTTAGTGTCTATGTCCGTCTATGACACACTTGAGTTGCATCAGTTTGTTCAGCACGGGGGCTAAATCACGCAGTTTTTGTGTAAAAAAAATTTACTTTTGGTTCACCTCTCTTAGCAAAATCCTGGTCGCATGTCTTGTAGCAGTCACTGCTGTTGATAGATTTTTCAAGCGATTATTGGCCACAGACAAAACGAGCTAAGAAAAGCTGTCGGCCTTATTTTAAAATTGCGCATAATTGTAGTCGTACAAGATCTGAAGATCAGTTTTTATAAGCAAATTTTAGTGCCCCCCCCCCCACTTTTGGCTGGTGCCTTACTTCGTTTGCTCTGGCGACGGCACTGTATCTAATCTTGGATTCAAGCGACTTGCGTTGTTGGTTTATAACGCACCTGTGATGCGCTAATACACATCTGCGACTTGCTAGGTGCAAACTGCAAAATCCTCTTTGAATCTTTGTTGTGAAAGTAGGGTTGGATTGAATTTGAATGTGAATCCACTCACAGGTTATTGATGAATTTGAATTCGATTTTGGCAAAGTCAATGAATTTGAATTCGATTTTGGCAAAGTCAATGAATTTGAATTTAAAAATTAAAAAAAAAATGAATGGATCCAACCCTGCTACATGCACACAGTATTGGTACCGGTGCACATTTTTTGAGAAATTATCAACTACAGTACAGAGCAATCACACAAAAATAGTTTAACATTAGCTTTTTTCAGCATTGGAAAGTTTTTCAAAGTGTTTCTGAAATCTTTATTCTCGTTCCTGCTTTGCTGGGATTAAAAGGTAATTTGGAAATGACTTTGGCATCAAGGTTATCAACTTATGTAAGAGAATTTTTTATATTTTAACTGTATGTGATTGTGTATACAATCTCACCATATTTTGTGATATTAACATGTGTTACATAAATTGGGACAGTAGTAAATTACCCAAGTGTTGGTTCGAAGCATAATAGTGTCATTGTGCAGCAAACAGTTCATATTGATCAACATGTTCCATTCTTTCAAAAAAAAAGAGAAAAGAAGATAAATAGAAAATGATAATGATATCTTGCACATGCAGTAAATGATGATTCATACGAAGCTATAAAATTGTTCATTACCTATGTGGCTGTTGCAGTTGTAATAAATATGTTCGTCTTTGTAATAACATTGTCACATACTTCAACCACCACACTTTACATTCAAGTGACTTACAGTTGGTTTTTATAGTTTTCATCAAAGTCTTTCTGAATATATTTTTTGTTTACCTTTGTTAAGATTTTTTGTAGGTACCTTCTCATTTTAGTGATCATTTTTTATCTTATCTACTACCATTTACTTTTAAACAATTTCATTGAATGACTAAAATATTCATATTTTTTTAGTCATCATTATTTACGGTTTTGTTTAAATTCTATCAGCCTGTTGTTCATACTTTTTTAAATTCACTCAACAGAAAAAAAAATATTAAGCCAATGTATACTTTATTTCTGGTAGTGCAACCTGTTTTACTGACCAGTTTGACTCATTAGTCACTGTTAATGACAGGTTTTTCCATTTCGTCCCATACTAGGCAGTAACTAACACTAAAGTTTATTTTTGTAGGCTAACCAAGGGTATTTAGATGATAAAAATAAATGTTGGACCATTGTATGGGGAAATGTGGTTACGGTTGAAGCGCAAGCCATGGTGGTAGCTCTCATTGCTTCATTACTAGCTCAAACTCTAGGCTGGATCTCAAATGGAAAGTGGGAACTAGGACATGCCATCATTCTCTGTGCTGGTAGTTTTCTAACTGGTGCCATTGCATCTGGGCTGCTTGGTTAGTTTATTTTTTTCTTAGTATAAAATTATTTCATAAGTATTGTTGCTTGGGTTGGCATAAACTAAATCATGAATGGGAAAGGTTTTCAAAGATTTCAAAAGGTGATTGCTGAAAAATATCAGTAGAAATGATCTTAAACTATTTACAAGTTTTTTTTTTAATCTAAAATTGAGTTAGGTTGGAACATACTCTTTTAAGTTGCAATTTGTAATATTCGATATAACCAAATCTGAGTTAAACAAAATTTAGTTTTAATACGTAGTTTGAAAGTATTAAAGTGTAGTATTTATATTTAGGACTGGTTATGATTCTTGTTGTTTTGCTTTCAAGGAAATTTGGAGTGAATCCTGACAATGTAGCGACTCCAATTGCTGCATCATTAGGTGATCTTATCACTCTTTCATTACTAGCAAATTTCACGCAGGTGAGTAAATTGTCAAATGTCAATTTACTTGAGGGGCTTGGAATCGGTGCTTGGTTTTAACTTTTTGGATAACCTGCGGGTGCCCAAATTTTCTCAAAGTAGCTGTGCCCAAAGTTGTGAAAATACGTTTATTTGTCCTAAATTTTGTACCATTCCAATATTAAATTTTACTAATAGTCCATATTTGCATAAATTCGTTGTCAGGTCAGATTTGTCAGGGTTGCCGTATAAATAAACTTCTGGAAACTGACGATTTGTTTGAAGCATAGAGTCAGTACCGGTATCAATCTAATACTATTGTATTGATTTCATGCATCATGTTAATTTTGCCTGCTTTCCTCTTAAACTCTCTCGGTTTTTGTCGAAATTATGGTTTGATTTTTCTGTCTTGCAATTCATTCCTGTTGCCATCAATTCACAGGTTTTACGTGTTAAAGTAATTTTGGTTTTTGTGAATGTTTAGTTTTTGAAGTTGTTGATAGTTTGGTAGGTATTGGATAAGCCAACCTAATATCTTTGTCAAATATTTTGTTTGAGTCACTTTTCACAAATTTTATGCTCTTTTCTTTCGTTTTACAGTGGCTTTTTTCGATAACATACGATTCCAATTGGTTTTGGATTGGTCCTTCAATCATAGTATTATCTCTTGCATTAACACCATGCTTTGTTTGGCTATCTTATTGCAACTCTTACACTAAAGATGTAATTCAACATGGTTGGACTCCAGTTTTATCAGCAATGGCAATTAGCAGGTAGATTTGCATGCAGAGCAATCTTGAAAGTATATAATTTGTTTGATGTGGATTTATTGCGTTCCATGTCGCGGAAAGGAAAACGACCTTCTACTTTAACAGGGAAGCTGTCTGTGAGCGGCAATTTATTTTTTATTGACGCAACTTAGGATCGAACCCCTGCTTACTTTTTTCAGTGACAAACACTGTACCACGTAGCCATCTAATCAGCGACCATATCTGTACTCTAGCCCCAAACTAGCATGGATGTATGATTTGCGATTCCAACTTTCTTGAGGACAGTTAATCAGCATCTGTTGAAGTGCTAATTGGCACCAGCGGTCTTTTACAGTTCTGGAGGACTTGTTCTCAACTCAGCAGTTTCGAAATTTCCTGGTATAGCAGTATACTCACCAGTTATGAATGGAATTGGCGGGAACTTGGTCGCTATTCAAGCAAGTAGAATTTCAACGTCGCTGCATCAGTCTGGGTGTCCTGTGGGAAGCACGTTAGGCGATCTTGCCACTTCCCTTCCGTCGAGTAATGCCTTTTCGTCGAGTAAGTATTGCTCATTGTAACAGAGTTTCTAACGAATAAATGGCATTCATTTTCTCAATGTTTTATGTTATTAGGCCTAAGAATTAAGAGAGCGATATTAGCCTTTACAAATTTTCAACTACGGCGGCTACCTAAAAACTTTCGTTAATTTTTTTTCCATCGTACATTCATAAGTTAAGAACATACTGTACGAAAACTTTGAATATACTATTAATTTAAATTTCTGCAAAGCTACCAAAACAGCTCTAACTTGCCCAAAATTTGCCGTCTGGCGTGTGGTATCGATAGTTAATCACTAGGCTTTTTTCTGGTGCACAACAAGCCGGTTCTGTTGTTAACTAATGGCAACTAGAGTGAACTTAAAAAGCTATTGAAACCTTTTTTTCGGTATGATCCTTGTCAAATGAAATCAGTTCTTTCATTACACTCGCTGTATTACGCCAAAGCGTGTAACGCAGTGTTTCCCAACCTTTTTGACAACGTGTACCAAAATAACGTCAGGCGTTGATTTATTTTACTCAAATTTGACTGTAAGACTGTAAAGCAATGAAAAGTCTAGTCTAACCACTTCAAAAGTAACCCTAAAAACCTACAAAAAGCAATGTTAACGAACTTAACAATAATAACAATACTCCTTTCCATATGGCGCTTTAGCAAACCAGGCTTCACAGCCGCATTACAAAGCGTTTTTAGGCAAACTACACACTGTGGTAGAATTTCCACTTTGTGTTCAATTGAAGTAAAGCCATGCTTAATGTATTTTGGATCATAATTTCGCTTTGACATGACTGAAGTGGCCAAATTTAACTTTGCGTATGCTATTCTTCAGTTATACCAAAATTACTAAACATATTTTTGCGAAAACTTGCTGCACGTGCTACACTACTCACTGCTCACTGTGATTCTAAAGTTTCTTGATATGACCAAACGCAAAAACGTTCTTTATTACGTCATAAATCTTATTTTACTGATGATGACTGTAAGTAACAGATTACGCAATTAACACTTTAGCTGCGGCAATACCAGATATCGGGTTTCGCGCAGTTAATTAAAAAGCGTACGCGGCAGCAGTAGCGTAGCCAAGGGGCTATAGCCCTTCCCATTGGCCTGTCAACCAAAATGCAAAATAAGAAAAATACCACGTTTTTAGCTCTTCTGAGGCTGTTTTTTTAAGCTGGAATGGACTAAAAAGTGATTTAAAGCATCTTTTGAAACATATATTCTGGGGGGGCTAGTTTGTCAAAAATAAAAGTCACACATCAATAAAAACTTTGAAAAAATGCCCAAAAATAAGCAATCAAATTTGATCGCTAATGTAAAAATGCCAAACATATAGGTTTCAACAACAAATATGACTCAGGAATAAGGGGAGAGGGGGCTATTCCGTATTAGTTAATTATTTACCAATCACTTCTCTCAAATATGTTTCCATTAGCCCCCCCCCCCCCCCCCCCAATTATTTTTCTTCATCAAATCTAGACGAAGTAGATTACTCCGTGTGAGTTTTATTGAATAACAGGATTTTATGATTTACCTGCATGTAAACAAGAAAACTACAATGTTATCATTAGCCACCTCCCACACAGCCCATTAATGCAACTAGTTGAATCATGTTGTGCAGCCAATTTCTATGCCACGTTTTAAAAACATTATTTTTATTAAATAGCCCTAAAATTAAGTTATCTTTGCAAAAAAAATGCAAGATTTTCGAGCGCTGGGGCCCCCGTGCTTCCGGCGGCTGGGGGCTTTGTCCCCAAAGTCCCAACCTCCGGCGGGGGACTCCGCCCCCACACCCCCAAATTAGCCCTCCCATTGCGAATTTCTGGATACGCGCCTGCGCGGCAGTACACTCGGAAAGCGCTAATTATCACCTGCAGCATCGAAAGTGTTAAACTATGCTGCTGCACTAGTTGGAATAGAATATTACAAACTGAAATAAAAAATTAACCTTCAAAAAAATAATCAACTCGCGTACCACCTGATAGACCTTCGCGTACCACTTGTGGTACGCATACCACCGGTTGGGAATCACTGGTGTAACGAGTTGGTGGGGCACATCTCCACGTCATTGCGCCTTTAGGCAACACAGCTCCTTGCGAAGAATTTTTGTGCCATACTGATAAGCATGTTTTGTAGGTAATCCTCATTCTGTTGGAGCGAAAGTGATGTTGTTTATGGTTATTCCTGGTCATATCGTTTTCTTATTCGTCATTACGATGCTAAAAGGTGGACATACCGTTTTAACTCCAAGTTTTGTATCGATTTATCTTTTGGCAAGTTTTGTCCAGGTTAGTTCCATTCAGAAAAGATTATCAGTAATTCAGTCAAAACCATGATTTGCAAGCCAAAAAACTACTGTTTTGGAATTGTCATTTTCGGCGATTTTTATGGACTTCCTTTCTATGTACTGCCAATGCTAAAGTTAGTAATATACCTATAATATTGCATCATATACATTTGAAAGTGATGATACTTACTGTACTACATATTTAAATTTGCGGTGCAGTTTGAGAGTGCTGTATAATATGCCGTTGTATCTATCATGTACTTTAGAAGGTGTTACTGTACTTATTTAATCCCTTTCGCGATCTTGAACTTCGAGAGGAATTTTACGTTTTTAACCATCGTTCAACTGCTCATAATAATTTGCTACAGTGATATAGGCTGCGCGATTTAGTTCTCCTTGTCCCGCCACGTAAAAATAATAAAGCATGCCCTGGTTTGTCTCCAGTTTTTATTTTGGGAAATCACTTTTAGTTGTTATTGTGGAAAAAAGGTAACTTAGTTGTATTAACGTTTTATTTTGTTTAGGTCTGGTTCTTGCTGCAGGTATGCAATTGGTTAGTTTTTTATTTATGGCGAATCGGAAAAGACCCAGACAACGCTTCAATTCCGTATTTAACTGGTTTGGGCGATTTTCTAGGCACCGGGTTGCTCGCATGTGCCTTTACTTTACTGTCATGGATTGGTGATCGCAGTGTAGTAGGAAGCCACTGATCATAAACATTAAGTGTATAGATTTTAGGAAATGTAATTTTGCTTGTATATATATTATAAAAAGTAGGTCTTTTGTTAAGGGCATACAGATAACGCACTAATTGAGTAACCTAGTAACTGCATAACCTCCATTGCTTGCTATAGCTTAGCTGCGTTATGTTTGTTAAAAAAAAGAGGTGCAATAATCACATATTTTGCTGAATTGACTTAATGCTTCTCTGCCGAAATAGCAGTTTTTGGGATAACCATTACCCATAATTAAGTAGTAGTACAGTGTAATAACATATCGCAGTGCATCAGTTAAATTATTATTCTCTGTTTTGTATTACAGCTGTTTTTTGTTTTCTTTTTCTGTACAGTTTGAAAATTTTTGGCACAGTATTCAAAATAGTACTCGAAACACTTAATTGTGCTTTATGTACAGCATTTTGCACTTGACTTGAGTACTGAGTAAAGTGAGTATGATGGTGCAATTGTGCATGTAATTTCATGACTTACGACTACACGTACTAGATATAAGTTACACTTTTTTTACAAGAATAATAAGAACACGATGCTCATTTTTTCTAAGAACTTCAGAAAAATTAAAAACAACGCCAGACCCAACGTGAAAAAAAATATTTAAGATCACAACAGGGTAGCCACATCCTGGAAAAGTCCTGGATTTTTTTGGCTGTCCTGGAAAGTCCTTGAATTTTGTTTATAAGTCCTGGAAAATATTTGCAAAATTTTTCCGTGATTTACCAGGAGAGAATGTGAATTTTTTTTATATATAATAACAGGTATCTTATAATTGTACAAAGCCATTGTTGAAATTATTTGCATTGTGAAGGTTTTTCAAAAAGCTTTATTGGATTGTTAAACGGCAGAGCTTATTTGTACGCCGGCGCACTAATAAAAAAAATCACTACTCCAGCCCTAACTTCACCCTAAATGTAACTCATACTGTTACCTTAGCTCATAACCGTAACATTAATCCTAACCCGAACTTGAAATCTTAACCCAAACCCCAACGATAATATAAAAAATAAAAGAGAGAAATGAGCGCCCATTCTTCTGCTCGTTATTGTCTTGTTCTTTTTAAGCAGTTGGTACTTGTACGCTAGAGTGCAAATAAGCACTTATTAAAATGCCAAAATTTGTGCTTTGCAGTACGGTATTTAGGCATAAGTGATTGAATATTATTGTGAAGTCATAGACAGTAATTTATTGCAATGCGATACTTTAGTAGCAGTAGCGTAACGGGCAGTGAGCCCCCTCATTGGCCCGTAGACCAATATGCACAATAAGAAAAACACGACATTTTTCGCACTATATTTCTAAGGCAGTTTTTTTCAGTAACATGGACTCTATAAAGCAATTTAAAGCCACTTTTGAAGCACTATTTAAGGGAGGGGCTAATATTAGTAAAAAATCAAATCACGAACAACTAACTAAAAATGGCTAAAAGTAAACATTCAATTTAATCGCTTGATACAAAATACTTAACGTAGGGTTTGTAAAAAAAAAATACAAGGGGTCTATTCAGTGTTTAATTCTGTTTATTACCTTTCACCTCTCTCAAATCTCGTTTCGTTTCATAAGCCCCTCTTCTCAAATTACCTTTATCTAGCATTATAAAATACTGACGATTTGGATTGATACTTGTGAGTTTCTTCAAAGGAAGTGCCTATTTGCACTCTAGCATCAGATGAGCTCTGCTTCTAGAGAACAAGAGTGGGTGCTCATTTACTCTTTTTTAAAGTTATTATCGTTAGTGTTAGGGTTTAGATTTTAAGTTTGGGTTAGGATTAACGTTAGGTGTAGAGCTAGGGTTACAGTTTGGGTTAAGTTTGAGGTTGGGGGTTGGATAGCGTTTGTTTTTGTTTGCACGCTGGCGTGCAAATAAGCTGTCTTTCATAAATAATAGGATTTTATGGTTTAGTGGCTGGAAGTAAAGGTAGGACTGAAGTTTTACCATTAGCCGTCACTAAAGCTCGACCGATTTATTGGTCAGCCGATATATATCCGTCTAAATCAGGGCCAAGCCGATATATCGTATCGGCTATCTACCGCCGATAAAATATCGGTTTAGCGCAATTGCTTTCAACTGTTTATTTTATACTGCAGCCTATTTATGCTATCAGTGTAATCATATTTTTGCAGTGCTAATTTCTATACCATGTTTTAAAAGCAATAATCTTCACCAAAAATAGGCCTAAGATTGAGTTACTCTGCAAAAAAATGCAAAAGACCCCCAATAGCTTCTGGTGAGTGGGGGCTCCGCCCCCATATCTCTCATTGCAAATTTCTGGCTTCGCGCCAGGCTAGTTAGTAGTCAGTACTAGGAATGCAAATGCGTTACATCAAAATGTTTTGTCAATTACAAGTACAAAAAAGCAGGTGCATGAAAGAGTAATGAAAACTAATGTCCTGTTAAAAAAAAAAAAAAAAAAACCTTTAACAGTCCTGAAAAAGTCGTGGAAAATGACCTAAAAAAGTCCTGAAATTTGATTCTGCAGTTTCTGTGGCAACCCTGTCACAAGCAAGTCCAATAAATTTGTAAGCAATCACCGGAGTTCCTTGACTTTTTTCATAATGCTTAGTTTAAGAATCATGCACGATCTATCTAAACGACAACTCTTAACCAAGCAAGAATAAATTTGTATCACTTTACTCTCCAATAAAGTATAAGAACAAATGAGGCTGAAAATTTAATTACAGTTAGCCTCAACTCCAAGTTTACTGGGTCTTATAAAAAAAAGTGTATGGATGTGCATGCAGTTGATAGCTGATTTACTGTTAAACGTTTATTGATCAAGTAAAATGTATGGTATTTTTGATTTTCAGCAAAATATCTGCTGATGTTGAAAGCTAAATTTTAGTCCAATTTCGACGATCAATTTTACTAACGATAGCTGATAAGTTGTAAATATGAAATGCGTGCAGTTTAAATTCTAGTCCTGTTATTTGCAATATGGTTTTTATGGGATCGTTTGCAATTTTTTTTTGGCGGAAATGCAATAGTTTTGTGTACACTTTTTTCGTATAGAAAGGTCAAGTAACGAAACTTGGCAATCGACCGGGGTCTCGGCGGCACTAGCTAATACCAAAGAAAGTCCTGCTACAACGGATTTTTAATAATACAGATCTTCCGATGTTTGCTCAAAAGACCCTGCGCATTTATTTATCTCTGATTATCGTGCCAAGACTTAGCAGCTGCTCACCGCTAATGTGCTTCGTGTCATGCAGGGGTGCCGAAATATATCCCCCCAATAATTTGAATGGGTGTACATTAGGGTGTTTCAAATTTGCACCACTTTCAAATTTTTTAACGGCTCAGCAAATTTCTGATGGAGTTTTGGCCGCTGATTACGAATTTGATATTATTTTTTAATTATGACGTCATTTTGAGGGTTCACGCCTCCATTGTTTGCGTCATTTTTCGACTTTTTTGTGATATCTCACGAACTACATATAGTAGAACCTTAAAATTTACTTCAAACGACGCAGAATCCACGATTTCCTATAAGTGCTCTGTAGATAAAAAAAGCTTATCTGCAACAGAAAATAAGTTATATGCAAAAAACGGTTTTGATCAGTTGCCAGATATGACGTCACAAGCCATTTGGGCAGTGGACACTTTTAGTTGCTTAGAACAGTTTTGGTTAAAACGAAACATATTTCTGATGTAGCCAAGCGTTATGTAGCCGAGTTGCGTCACAAGCCATTTGGGCAGTGGACACTTTTAGTTGCTTAGAACAGTTTTGGTTAAAACGAAACATATTTCTGATGTAGCCAAGCGTTATGTAGCCGAGTTGTGTTGTAATTACGGAGGGGTGTGGATGGGGGAAGGGTTATAAGTAAGGGGAGGGGGTTAGGTGGTGGGCTAAGGTAGCGAATTCAATATCTATTTTTCTGACCATGGACTTAATTGAGCTAAATTTGCTGCACTGCCACAACAAAATGTTTCATAGAGTGCATTGAATTTTTTTGTACACTTAATTCCGCACTTGGCAACAAAACAGAATAGACAAGATAAGTAAATATTCCATAGCTTTTTATGGAAACCACTGACGAGAAGTCAACACATAACAAAGATTTCAAGAATTTTCAAAAACAATAACTGACCCATGAAGCTGAAAGATATCAGCAAAATGTGAAACACCTGAAACGTTAGTATAACACCATTCCAGGACTTTTAAAACGGCATCTGCAAACGATACACAAGCATACAGTAAACTTTTTGGGTAAAATGCTGTGTACATAGCAATTTTCTGCAACTTTTCGTTTACTGAAGGATGTTGCACTGACTACGTTAATCTCCACTTCGTTGCGTCGTTTAACTTTAATAGCTGCCTTCTGCGTGCGTTTATTGAAACTTTTGTCTTTCGGCGATGTCATCCGCCTCGAGATCTTTGATCCAGTAATATTTAAGCTCAGCTGCAGGGATCCTGTTTTCAAATTTGCATGAACTAAGACATTTATCTTTGTATACTTGGCAAGTTTTGCTAATATCACACCGGCGCTTACTGATATCGAATAAAATTTCCTGCCAATCTCATCAACAGTCGCGCTATTTAATCTTTTAGATCTTTTACTTGCAGCATCAAATCAATCAACAACTCGCTTAATTTATTTTGAACACTTTTAGAATTTATGATGGGCAAACCGGCCTTTTTCCACTACCCTGCAACCTCGGCTTGAACTAAAACTTACACATCATTTAAACCAGAATTTTTTCTGCAAACAACTTAGGATCAGTATCCATCAAAAGCTGACGAAAGTAATAAAAGTGTTCCAAAACCTCCCTTGTTGTCGGTAACGTGTTTCCTGCTAACTTGTTTTGTACAATTAGAGAGCTTGCTTCAACTGACCGCAGCATTGTATCCACCCTTATTTAAACTCAAAAACTACTTTCTTACTTTGATAACTCAGGTTTTACGGAGCTGAACCACTAGAACTGCTTGCAGCTAAGTAAAATTAAATAAAATGTCAGCGAATCCCCCTATGATGCCCTGCTTAATATTGTTTTAAAACAATCAGTTTTTATGAGTTTTTCAGATGCGATAAATATTAATCATGACGTCACAATACTTTTTTGATGCTGAGCAATGTATAAATTCGTGTACTGTTAATGCAGCAAATGTGCGCAAAACCATTTTTTGCGTATAACGTATTTTCTGTTGCAGATAAGCTTTTTTTATCTACAGAGCACTTATAGGAAATCGTGGATTCTGCGTCGTTTGAAGTAAATTTTAAGGTTCTACGATATGTAGTTCGTGAGATATCACAAAAAAGTCGAAAAATGACGCAAACAATGGAGGCGTGAACCCTCAAAATGACGTCATAATTAAAAAATAATATCAAATTCGTAATCAGCGGCCAAAACTCCATCAGAAATTTGCTGAGCCGTTAAAAAATTTGAAAGTGGTGCAATTTTGAAACACCCTAGTGTACATCTGAGCGGAAATCGGGGAAAAAATGTTCTATTTTTGATGAAGACCTTTTTTTTTTTGATCTTCACCTAAATTTGGGGAAAAAAGTGCTCTATTTTTGATGAAAACCTTATTTTTTGGTCTTCACCTGAATTTGGAGAAAAAAGTGTTCCACTTGCATTTTGTTTTGGTCTTCACTAAATTTCCATACCGGTACCTGAACAAAATGCTTGATCGTGAATACAAAAACGCACCACATAGATAGTAAATTGTTTCCCATTGGGCACAAAATCTAGTGCGAGATTTTTTCTCCTGTTTTGAGAGGCCAGCACTCTTGTTTGAAGTTGAAGTGTAATCTTCGAGATTTGCTGATCTTTTTTCTACTGTACCTTTCACAGTTTTAAATCGTGTTTATTCGGTCACTGCTGATTTAATACGTAACTGGTGCATGGTGTGTGCTTTTTTATTATTGCCTTTGTATCTCATTCGCAATACACAAAGACTAGTAGCCGAACCGTAGTCGTCGAGATGAGTCGATTTTATCCGAAAGCCAGATTCTTGCTAGCTAAGTAGTAGATTAATTTCAACTTTAAAAAGTTTTGGTGAAATGATCTGCTTCTTTTGGCGTCGTATGCACCAACGTAGATTAACTTTAATCTGAGGATTAACAAAACTCAAGTTAAACAAATGGCCGGGCAAATTGCTATAAATCTAATTATAAAATTACCTTAATTCAAGAATTGCGCTTCCGAACTCGCAAAATCAGTTTATTTTAATCCATTAAGTTTAGAAGTGTTGAAGATAGAAACTTGCTAATCGGCGGATTAAAGTTCAGTTCAGTTTTATGTTTGGCGAAAAAAAATATAAAATACTGATTATAAGAAAATGCTAATTTACTATTTGCCGCAGGTTTCATGAGAAGCCTCTGCTCTCAAAAAAAGGTTAAGAACCCCTGCTCTAAGAATAGAGATGATTTATGAAACCTGCAAAGACGAACACAAACACAAAAAATAAATAAAACAACACACAAGAAAATCACACAAAAAATTTGAAAAATTCGAATAGGCCACCCGGTAATGAAAGTCCAAAACAGACCAACAAGAAGCCAGTCATTAAGAGTAGGCCTGTACTGTGACTGAGATCCAAACTATTATGCGTAGTATTGTTCAGTAAAATGTTTTTTCAATTTGATTTTGAAGCTTCGGCAGTTTTTAATTTCTGGTGGAATTCCAACATTTGGACCCAGTAAATTAATCCATGTTGGTTGGTGCATAGTGCTTACAATCCTTACTTAGACGGAAAAATTGAGCTTCAAATTTGGGAATGAAGTTCATGTTAGCCGATAAAAAGTAAAAAAAAACACAGTGCCAAATTGAAAAAAATTAATAAAAAGTTAGGTTATCTAAGCTACAGAATGTAGTCTACGGCACAAAAATAATATCAGCCTGTATAAAACAAGCAGAAACAGTGATCTGGATTTTGAAGTGCAAATATATAGAGTCAGTACAAGATTGGAAAGACATATTATCACAAATGTATCGTAGCGACCTTTAGTTAAAAATCGAGAGTAACGTTATTGCTTCTTTCGCTTTGGACGAGTCTTTTTTCCTCGGTTTTCCGCATTTCCGCCCCAACCAACATCATTTTTCGCTAGAGGAGGATATCCACCGGATGGGAAACTCGCATGTTCCCAATACTGCATGATCTGCGATATCAATTTCTTCTTTTCACTCTCCGTAGCTGCAAGTCCAGCAACAAAAGGGAATTTGAACCATAATTAAAGTTAAATTGTAAATTCAATTTAGCTTTGCAGCATAACAATTGGTCTTGAGAAACAGTTTCACTAAGAATAAAAGAGCCAAAGCTGTCGTAAACATTTTATTTAAAAAGAGGCGTTTCGACTAATTACTTAAGTCACAAGAAAAAGTTCTTGTGCATTGTTTACAGATTGATAGTGATTTAATTAATCGAAACGTCTCTATAAATAAAATGTTAGCGAGAGCTTTGGCTCTTTTATTCTTGGTGAAATTTAGCTTTATTTACGGCGAATGAAAAACCACCAAACGCCTACAGTTTCCTTTGCGAACGATAAACTATCAATTTAGAACATGGTTTTTGGTTAGATATAGCATGAATACTGAGCAATGTTTAAGTAGGTATTTTTTTTATTAAATTCGTCCGGAAATGCCTGGTTACTTCAAACACCGTTTCTTCCACATATTGAGTAGAATAAAACGTAAGTGCATGCACACTGCACACTAGGGTGTTTCAAAATTGCACCACTTTCAAATTTTTTAACGGCTCAGCAAATTTCTGATGGAGTTTTGGCCGCT